>JAECWJ010000686.1:10185000-10317500 GCA_018150375.1 Drosophila sturtevanti | reverse complement strand
TCTTTTTCTTTTTTTCTTTTTTTTTTGCTTTTTTTGTGGGAGTGTAAAAAAGAGGAGGAATGGATGAATACCGTTACGTTTCTATATCAATTGAATTGATGCTGATTAATGCTGAACAAAAATAAAGATATTACGTTACACTTGATTATAGAGTAATTACTAAATTATTATTATAACAATTTTATTTATTTATTTCTTTCTTTCATCTATGGGTAAAATCATAATTATACAAAGTCGTTCTTTTGTTTAATTATCCGATTTATTATTATACAAAATACTATTTGAATATGAACCAAAATAAATTTAAGCAAACATTCTAGATGACATTATGTCCAAGTGATTCCGATTATGGTACCATATGCTCATATTCGATTTTTTTTATATATCTATATTCCTATAAAACTAACTGAATTCAAGCAAAAATATAAAATTAATAAAATTAAAAAATATTTTAAATTTTTAAGTTTTCAACTCTAAAAAGAAGTCCCCCCCCCATCTACTAGAATATTGAAATATTTACGTTTGGAGTTTAAAAATAAATTCATATGCTCCATAAATCTTATATTCAAACTGTATACCTAAACTCGATCGTTGATTAAAGCAATGCACTATATATTCTTGCGTATTCTTCTTTTTGTATCCATCAATCGTTGAGTTTCGCTAGTTTTCTTTATGTTTGTTGACTTTAATGCTAATTTTAGCTACAAAAGATTTCAATTTCGTCCCTAACATCAACATAATTAAAACGATGCAAAGCAAAGTAAAAAATTATAAATCAACAGCGGCAAAAAAAAAAAATAATAAATAAATAAATATTGAAAAAGCCAAAGAAATGTAAAAATAAAAAAGAAGAGCAACCAAAAGCAAAGAAAAAAAGGTGTGAATTTTCCACAAATTTAAATCAATAATTTTACAAAAAAAAAAAAAAAAAAAGGTTTTCTTCTATGGAAAAATACTTAAATAGTTTTTGCTTGAAAAATTATTTCGTAAGAAACTCACCTTGCTTGTGTGAAGATATGATAAGATGATCCAAAGACCAGAAATCTGAAATATAAAGATAACAAAAAAAAAAAAAAAATGTAAGTAATTTTAACAATTTTCGAATCATTTCTATCAATCTATATTTATCTATTTCCATCTCTATATATATGTATATCTATCTATATTTATCGATATATGTATATATATATCTTACATAACTATGTATCTATTTCTTGAAATTGTTTATAAAATTTAATCTGGCTTATAGTTGCTTAACCTTTGCCCTCCCCCTTCTCTCTCTTTCCATCTCGTTCCAGTCTTTTTACTTATCAAATTGACTGTGAAATATTTGCAAATCCATCTATGTACATTAATGTGTGTGTGTGTGTGTGTGTGTGTGTGTGTGTATTTAGTAGCTGAAAAGAAGCGTAACGACACCAGCAACAAAGCAACAAAATATGGCCAATTAAAATGAAAAAAAAAAAAACAATACATAATATTGCAAAACATAAAAAACAGAAGGAAAAAAAAAACAACAAAACAAAAAAAACAACTGAAAAGGAGAAGAGAAATAAACAAGCCTAACAACAGCCACAGCAAAACTGTAGTTGAGGGATTGATGTGGGGTGGGGGGACCGTAAAGGGGAGCCCCCATGCATCACTCAAGCGGCACTTGAAATGGTTTTCTTGCCACAAGTTAAGTGAGTTTTTCTTTCTTTTTTTTTTTCTTTTTTTTTTTGGGAGCAATGGACAAACGAAACGATGACGATGACGATGAGACGATGACTGCCTTTTGCAGTTACTCAGCAAAAGGAAATATCACAAATTTGAGTAAGAGTAAATTAAAAGATCGACATGCAGATACCCTTTAGTATCATATATGAATAATTTCAATAAAATCTACCTCGATAAGGGTATACAAGAGAAGTTGAAACTAAAGTCTATTTTCTAGTTCAGTTTTCGAATGTGATTCATCATTTTGTTCAATATGGTCGAGGGAAATTCACTTGACCTTGGCAATAAATCAACGCGTTTTTCCTTTGAACACATCCTATCTAGTTAGTTAGTTAGTTAGTTAGTTAGAATTGATATCTTCAGTGCAAAAGTAAAAATGTGCAATTGAACAACAATTACATATTTGAAATAGTTTTATTTTTCAATCTCAATCAAATTTCAGCTGTTTTCCAAGTAATTTGAAATTTCAATATATAATTTCAATTCGAGTTCAAATTACATTAGACAAAACAATTTGTACTTATAATACAAACAATTAATATTATAGATTAAGGTAAGGCAAAGAAAAAAAAAAATTCGAAAAATTCGAATAATGAGAGAATTAGTTCGAAAGTAACTAAATAGTTTAACTAAAATTAAAACCTTAACTAGCTTAAGATTTTACATTCTTTAATATCGTTTAAAATATTATATATATATATTGTTAAATATGAGTAATCAAAATGAAAAATGATATCTTTTTGCTAGACTTTGTAAATGGATTCAGCATAATTATGATGAATATATAAAATATATATATATATATATATATATATATAAATTTATATAAAATCGGAAAAGCTTGGGAAATTCCAGTTTCCAAGTGTTTTGTTTTAGCTATGAGAAATGGAAATTTCTTTATGGTTTAAAAATGAATCAGAAGAATTATTTTTTTTTTTGCTTTCGTAAAGTTGTTTTCGTTTTTTTGTCTTGGATTAAAGGAATATTGTTCATCGCATGAAATCGATATAAAGAACTATAAAGAGAGAGAGAGAGGGAGAGAGAAAGGGAGAGGAGAGAGAGAATGAGAGAGAGCTTAAATGTAAATCATGTAATTATTTTGCAATTGATTGGTGTATTTCAAAAAGGGATTGCCTCCACCCCCTTTCACCTTCCCCCCATACCCCACACCCCATTCCACTGTCCCCAATCATCTTTTTTAGCCACTCTCCATTTGGCCACTTTAACTGCTGCTGCCGTTGGAGCATCTACTGCAAATGATGCTGTAATTTATTTGCCTTTGTCATTGCACTTGGCCCTGGCTATGTATGGTTGTAGCTTGTAGCTCTTGTAGCCGGCAGCCTTTGCCTGCCACCATGGATGGCCTGTGGATTATTCTCCTTGCCTTGCTGCTCCTTGGGCCACTTGTGGCAACCAGTGACTGGGAATGGCTGCTCATAAATTTTGCTGCTTTCTGCATTTGCGTATGTTGCCTGCCATCGTTGCTCGTTGGCTTCTTCCTGCTTTAGTTTCTCCAGTTTCTCTCTCCCCCTCTCTCTCTCTCTCTCTATTTATGCTTCATCTTCTCATGCTTTTCCATCTCCCGCTTTTGCTTCTGTATCCAGGTTTTCCTCTGCTAGTACAATTTATGTGCGGATTTTTATGGTTTGTTACATTTTTTCTTTCTTTTTCATAGTTTTCATTCATTTTTCCCTTTTCCTGCTCTCCTCTCCTCTCCATATCTGATGCTGCGGTTTATTCAACATTATGTTTTGTTGTTGGCATCTTCTTGTTGATTTTTGGTTCATTTTTTTTGTGTTGTTTTCTCTATTGATCAAGTGAATTAACAACAACAACAACAACAACAACAAAACAAAAACTTATAATAATAAAAAGTTTCATCAATCGAATAGGGAAGAGAATTCGTGAGAGAAAACAAAATGCAAAAATATTAAACTTTAGTTATTCCTTTTCTTATAATTTATTTAATTTTCGTTTAAAACAAAGGTTAAATGAAACAGATTTCTGACTGTCTATATATAGTATATATGTATGTATATATGTAGGTATGTATAGATGTAATTATAGAAACTTGTCAATAATGATGACAATAATATTATTTTGATTTGATTTCTATTCTACATATGCGAGGGTTATTCCATTTATTTATAAATTTATTGACTCATTTAAAGTCTGGAACTGCGTTGATTAATAATCTTAAGTATTGCGAAAGTGGATGAAATTTGCTTGCCTCGCTATCCAATCCGATCATTGATCAAATATATGTATATGCATATATATCAAAATAATAATTATAAGGACTCCTCTTAAGTCTCAAATAATAATAATAATAAAAAATAATAATATTAATTAATTAAATAAAATAAGCTAATTGTTTATTTCTATAAAAATAATTTCATTAAAAAAAAAACAAAAACAAAATGATCAATTGATTTAAATTCAATTGTCTCGTGAATACCCTTATGGTACTTTAAAAAAAATATATGTATATCTGTATAGCAATTATAAACCCATTTAAATAGATTAAGGTAATATATAACTTAGTTAAATGAAACAATTTTAAGCTCAAGCATAAATTAAAAGACAAAAAAAAAGGCAGAAATTATCAAATTTATCTCTCAGTGACTAATTTTCTTTTATCTCCGTTAGAAAATTAAATATGCGATTTTCTTAAAAAGATAATTGAATAAATTTCGGTTGATTTTGCCAACTTTAAGAGTAGCTCTGTGTACATACATGTGTATATATATATATATTATGTATATAAGAAAAATTGATGTCTCTTTGTCTCAATGAAATCTAATGCCACGATAACCGCAAAACAAACAAATGAGGGCACACACACTCACACACATATGCCATATTTGTGTATAAGGTCGCAGATATTTGTTTTTGCTATGCTACAAAAAACTCACCTGGCCATATCAAATCATAAAGAGGTTTCGTTTTTTTTTTTATTTTTTCTGTTACATGTGAAAATGCAATAAAGCGAGATTTTTTTTTTTTTTTTTTTTTTGAAATTGAAACATGGCCATTTAACAATGCAACAATAATGAACGAATGAATAAAAAGGTTTAATTGCATATTGCACAAAATACAAGATGATAACAAAAAAAAAAAAAGAGCGAAAATCGGTTGTGTAAACATTATTATAACAATAAAACTATCTATAAACTATATGCTCAATTATCTGGGTATCGAAGGGTAACTAAAAACTAAAAAAAATTATTGCAGGATAAATATTATTATATATATCATATTTTCCGTATTTAATTAAATATAAAAAAAAAGAAAAATACGAAAAACGAATGGAAAAAATTAATGCATAGCATATTATAAATTTATTTTTTAATGCACATTTATCACGTCAATTTGGTTCAATAAAAGGAAATTCAATGTCAATCCTTTTTGATGAATGTTATGGTTGAAAGGATTACAACGGGGCCTCCCCCCACCCCTGCCTCACTAGCCGCATGAGTGGAGCTTCTTGCCACAATTCTGCATTTGATGGGCATTTGCGTCATTTTCGTATGTCAAATACATCTTAAAAAATGTACGATATATAGATGCATGATTCCTGCAGCTACTGCTCTTGATGTGCAACAATCTGTTACGTTCTTTCTCTCATACTCTCACTCTCTCTCTCTCTTTCTCTCTCTCTTTATGGCTGTCTGTCTGTCTCTCTGTCTGTCTGTCTGTCTCTCTGTCTGTCTGTCTCTTTCCTTTCTTGTTCATCTTGTTATCAACCGTTTGTTTGCCTTATCTCGCCATAGAGAAATGGAGGAGTGGGAGGAGGAGGAGGAGGAGGAGGAGGAACATGCACAAAGTGCGCGTACACTTCTTATCGGGCTTATCATGCGTAAATGATAAATGGAATTGAACATTTTGCTCCTAACGACCCCTCCCTCCCTCCGTCCTCTGCCCTCGTCGGCCTTGTCCAATCTCCGGGAACCAAAGCTCTATTCTCTCTCTGTCTCTGTCTCTGTCTCTCTCTGTCTCTGTCTGTCTGTCTGTCTGTATTTTGTGTTTATCTTGCTTGTTTATGCTCATTTTGTTGTTGTTGTTGCTCTTGTGCATTGAGCGTGGCGCGCGCTTTTGTTTCGGTTTTGGTTTGGTTTGAATTCTTTTTTTTTTTTTTTTTTTTTGTTCGTTTGCATTGTAAAATATTGTATAAACAACAACAACAACAATTGCAACAACCAAAAAAAAAAAAAAAATTGTTAAATTAAATAAATAGAAATAGGTGGAGGGAGATCCATTTGAACATTTGGCTTAGCCGTAGAGACAGAGAGAGAGAGAGAGAGAGAGAGAGAGGGAGACAGACCTCAACCACGTCCCGCTTATTGGGCAACCTTTTTTTTTTTTTCTTTTTCTTTTGGGTCACTAAATCTTCTGGCTCACTGTAATGGAGTTGTTTTTGTTGTTTTGTTGCGGCTTAGGTAATCCCTCAGCAAATTGAAAATAAAAAAATATATATAAACGTGTGGTGGGCAGTTTTGTGGGGAAGGGGGGGCGGGGGGAGAGGAAAAATAAACTAATTGCATACTTAAATCTTTTGGTGGTTTGTTTTTGGCCTCGACCTGAACAGACCAAAAAAAAAAAAAAGAAGAAGCAGCATCGGAACAACGGAAATGTTAGCCACAGAGCTCTGGGCAATTTGTTATTTTAGTTTTGATTCCATTTACAATCGTCAATTATTTGCAATTTGTTACCTAAAACCAATTTATATATATGTATATATATATATATATACGCTAAATAGAATTATTATTTAATTCCAACTACAAGGTAAAACAAATTTAAATAAATTAAAATATTGTGATATTTATTCATATACATACATACATATATACATACATATAAATTGGACAAAGATCGGTGAATGGAATGTTAAATAAAAGATAATACCAAAAACCTGATTGATTTACAATGAAATTGGATCTCATTTAAAATAGAAGAAAAACTAGACTTTTGCCGCACCGAAGTTTGTATACCCTTACAGATTGTCTCTAGTTAACCAGAACCATTAAGGATTATACATGACTCCATGATATGGTCAACCGATTCTGATAAAATTTAGTTGAACTGTTCAGAATTATATAATAAACTCTAAAATATTTAATTTTATGGCATTCGCATAAGAAACATCAGAGATATATGTATCTATGAGGTTAAGTCTTAAACACGACCGATCGTCCCTATGGGAGCTATATGATATAGCTGTACAATCGGGATGATTCCAATATATATATATAATGCCTGCAGTAACCTAAGAAACCTATTTTCTCTATTTCTCTAGCTAGAAGGATCTTGAAGGAGAAGCTCATGATCCATGCAGACGGACAGAGCTGGATAGATTTGTTTATTCATAATGATCAAGAATGTATATATATATACATTACATAGTCGGAGATCCTTCCTTCCTTTTGTGTGTTGCAAGCTTCTGACCAAAATTAATATACCCTCTGCAAGGGTATAAATATATACAAATCTCTGATAATTAATTGATAAGCAGATTGATAACAGAAATCTTTTATTAATTTTATGTCTTCAAGTTATTTAATTAAATTCAATAAATGTAATTAAGAATTAAATGTTGTTTTTTTGTTTTGTTTAAAATTGATTATAAATCAATTATCTCTAGAATATAATCGGAAGTCTTTTGATACAACAATAATGCAGCAGAATTATAAAATCTAGAAAAAAAAATGATGCCACGATTAACACTTAACCATATCGATTATTTAAATCGAAAATTATCAATTATCGTATGAATTTTCAATATATATATATAGTTATTATTCTTCTAAATTGAAATTTATTTTTATCAATATGAAACTGGATTTAAAATTTAATCAATAGATACTTGAAAAACGTTTTTTTAATCATTTTTTTAAGGGGCGTCTAACATCCAATGTACTTATGGATAAAATTGGGTATATATATTGGGGATCCATGGGCTCATATTCCTCTAAAGCGTTGCCAGGACCTGATTGACTCCATGCCGCGGAGATGAAGAGAAGCTGTTCTAGCTAATAAGGGGTTGACAACCAAATATTAGTTCATAAGTAACATGTGAATTTCATATATGAAGTTAGAAATTTAATTTTGTTAACATATTTAAGATTTTTGATTTTTGCTGCTATTATTTTGAACAGGACAATTTCGCCATTATTATCATTTTTTACACACTTTTATAAATTGAAGAAGTTTTTTGATGAAGAATCACGACTATTTTGTTTGAAATTAAATATAAATACTAAATTAAAAAAAAAAATTATTGATCTGTAGTCATTATTATATTATTTATCAATCTTAAAGTCAGAGCTTATATGCGCTGCTATTATTTTGAACACAACTGTATATGTAAAGGCATGTAAAATATTTGATTTCTGGTTTTTTTTTTTTTTTTTTTTTTTTTATTTTTTATTTTAATTATTATGGATAAGTCCATTTTGTATGGTAGATGGTAATTAATATATAATATTCAAATTACTTATTAAATGGGAGAGAATTGCATTTAAATCATGATAAATTCCGTTTTCTCTTTCTCCTCTCTCCTTCTCTTTTGTTCATCTCCATCATTCACATATGATTATCATACTTTTTGGGGTCAAACATAATTCAATCAAAATGGTAAACAATTTGTTGCGGAAAACCATCAACCAACAAACAGATAATAATTTGATATATTTATTGATACTCTACTTATTTATATGAGAGTATTTATTTACACACACACTACTTATGTACATACATATATATGTATATATATATGTATATGATGATATCAGTAAATGTTGCATAATGTGCGGAAATAATTAATCAGATAATCACAGAGACAGTGTGTGAAAGAGAGTGAGAGAGAGGGAGAGGGAGAGAGAAAGAGAAGAAAGGAAGCCAATAAAATGTCACTTTATGTTCAAAATGTGATTTATGTGGGCAATAGCTCTCGTTCCCCTTTTCCCCTTCTACCCTCTTCAATCATCAATTCAATTATACGCCTCTTCTTTCTCTCTCCCTCTCCCTCTCTCTCTCTCTCTCTCTCTCTGTGTCTGGATGTGTGTGTTAACCTTATCAATTAACGATTAACGTGTTTACATTTATGCGTTGGTTTTGTCACAGTTTTACCAGTGATTCTCATTTAAGGAGCCAAACAACTATAAAAGAAGGAGCACACATCCACACAAGTGGATCTAAAATGTGGGCGTGTCACATCTATGCCATAGTGCTGAGACCGTGCTACTAAAACTATCGCAATTTTTGTTACTCAACTATGAAAAGATCAAGTAAACAAATTCTTGGCTTTACTTTTTCTTTGAATTTTTATTTCAAAATATTCTCAGAAATTTAGAATTTATTTTTTTTTCTATATACATATATATACATATATATATATATATATAATCACTAATCACATTCATTCTAGTTTTACACTTTTTATAATCACATTGAACTATGTAAAAGATATTTATCCGTATAATGGTCTATAGTAGAAAATTCGATAAATTGGAAATCGAAAAATCTATCTATCTATCTATCTTCAGTGGCTAGTCCTCAAATGGCTATAACACAAAATCTATGTTAGATATATATATATTTTATTTTTCCACAGTATTTTTCTTTTTAAATATTACACAACATGTTGTGCTTCTTAACCACTGTGCGTAGATATATGTAAGTTCTTCATGTTTCTTTTTAGATTGTATAATGGCTGGATTGTATATAGCTTCCATATCTCTGTTTCTTTTCTATGCAATAAAAAAAACAAACGAAAAAATTTTAACTTGACATCTTTTCTACTCGAAACTCTAAGGAAAAAAAAAACAATTTAACACTTAAAAAAAGATGCCTCATCGATCTTGTGATACCCTGTAATATGAAGGCATTTAATTTCTTAAATTTATCTCTTGAATTCATACCCAAAATATAAATATATATCTTATTACAAAATCACTAACAATAAAATACAAAAAAAATTTATTTCATTTTCAAAATTTTTTAATTTTTTTATCTCTATTTATGACATTCTGTTCCTATCTAGATATATATATACAACCAACTTATTTTGCTATATATATATATATATATATATATATATATTTATATAAAATAGTTAAAGAATTATTTCTAAATTTGGGTATTTGTTAGATATATGTCAATATATTCTCCATCTATTCTTACTAAGAGAGCATAAGTAACGGTAAATATATATTTATCAGTTGAAACATAGTTAATAAACATTTCATTATACCCATTTAATAGGGTATATTTGTAATATGTAACAAAACAGAGTATACGAAGAGACAAAACTAGACTAGTTCTAGTCTTTTCTCCCATATCCTTCTCTCTCCTTCTCTCCTCCTCTACCCTCTCTCCTCTGCATTTCAACATTTTCTTCCTCTTCCCTGTAATCCTTTATGAACAATTTTTATGTAGCAAACAAACAAACAAACAAACAAAATGTTTGTCAAAATGAAATGAAACATAACCGCAACGCCGACGAGAGACGAAGATATGGAAAGAGAGAGAGTGGAGAGGAGAAGGGAAGAAGGGAAGAAGGAGGTGCAAACCAACTGAATGGCAAATGCATGGAATACAAAGAGGAGAGAGAGTGAGGGGTGAGGAAGATGGGAGAATTGCTGTGGTTGTTGTGTGGAGCGGGGTTGGGTAGGGAGAGGGGGGAGGGAGGGGGACGAGGGGACTAAGTGTGGTAGGTAACAGTTGGTAGACAGGCGATTGCCACAGAGACACAGACACAACACATTGTCTGTCTGTCTGTCTGTCTGTCTCTCTGTCCGTCCTTTCCCCCTCCCTCCCCTCCAGCCACCATCACCCCGTGGCACTCCTTTTACTTCCACTACCGACGACATCAACTGTAATTGAAGTTGAAACAGTTGAGCCAGTAAATTGTGTGCTATAACATGACAACAGCAACAGCAACAACAAAAACAACTACTGAAAAATCACCCGGAAATCAATTTCACACATAATGAATATTGTATACTCTACCCCTAGAGATCTCTCTGTGATCTATTTCAAGAGATAATGCTAAATATATTTGCATCAATTTGATTCATCTTTTCGACATTGCGAAACAAAATTTTCATACAAAAATTAAATATTTAGTTATATCATTTTCTTAATATGTTAAAAGTTTAAATAAATATATATCTATTTTTCCACGTATTTTGATTTGATTTAATATTTTTTTATTTTATTTTCTAGATTAAAGTAGAACATATCATAATTATCGTACTTTTTGCACGATTTTAGTTTGGAATCTAAAAATCGACCTAAGATCCGTTTTAGCCATGGTTAATTTATTAATCGATTCTAATTATTATTTTTAAGTACTTAATATAATAAATGTTTTCATAAAAAAAATAAATGAATTATAAAATATAAATATAATACATATATAAATTATATAAATAAATTAAAAACAAAACAAAAAAATGAATTAAATATTCTGAGAAAAACTTCATTAAATGGCACACAAAAAATTATTACGAAAATTCTATATTGAAAATCGTTAAGTTTAAAGCATATATAGGTGATAATCGTTCAGATTAAGTGATATTAAAATATACACATATACAAATACGCATATGGAGGATGATTTTTTCAATGCTTTACAAACATTTTAAGATTTGTCTAATAATTTGCTAAGCATTTTTAAAGGCATACAAAAAATTTAGCGACTTTTGTGGAGAGAGTAGCAGAACAGATTATAAAGAGAGAGAGAGAGAGAGAGACAGACAGACAGAGAGAGAGAGAGAGAGAGAGAGTGAGGAGGTTAGGTAAAGTACTGCAAATGTGACATGTGGATTGTATTATAGTCTCCCAAACGACCTAACCCCCCCCTCCCCCTCACCCTCTTCACCCTATCCACCTCTTATCCCCGTTCAACCATCTGCCATGTCCACAAAATGCCCAAAAAGAAACAATAATAATTTTGCCAAAGAGTCGTCTTCCCCTTAAGGAAACCCCCCCGAAAAAAGCGCCAAGGGGCACAACACAGAAAAAGAAGAGAGCAAAAAAAAAAAAACAAAAAACAAAGGACACGAAACATAAACCAAACTGAACTGAACTGAATGGAACGGAACGGAACAGGGACAAGACAGGACGAGGCCAGGGCCAGGTCAGAGAGATGTCAAACAACTGACGAACAAATGTCAATTTTTCGTATTTGTGGGTCAATGCAAAATTATTGAAAACTAAGGGTAAGATAAGTAGGAAATGAAGGGGAGATACATATACATACCCCCCAACCCCTCTCCGATCACTCTACGGCAATTTGGCAATTTGATTAAATTTGACAGATTGAACAAATAATTGATTTTTAAAATGCAAAATAAGAAAAGGGAAATTTTTGAATTATGCATTAAATTCTTATCCAATATTGGAATGTAAAAATTGATGAAGATGTTAAAAAAAAAATAAATAAATATAAAACTTGGTAAATGGTCTTACTTAGGTAATGCCGAAGTACTTTAACTTTATATATATGTATGTATATAGTCAAACCATACTATATATCTATCAATGTTAAGTAAACTCATAAAAATTATTTCATTATGATTTTCCCTCAATAAAACAACGAAGTCAGCTATATGATATAGTTAACCGATCCGAACGGTTAAGATTATACTAATGTTATAGTAATGATGAGTGTAATTAATGATTCTGATTAACTATATAATCTGCAAGAAGTTAACCAATCTATTCAACATTTAGAGAATAATATTATATAAATCAATATATGTTCCATGTTTCTAGTACATACTATATAATCTGATGACACTTAAAGCTATCTCTCTCTCTCTCTTTCCCTCTATTTATCTCTCTCTTCGTTGAGGATCTTTATCAAATTTAATTCAAAAGTAATTAAAGAAAATCAAGTAAATCTAAAATATAGCAGAAGTATTTATCTGCCAGATATGTGAATATTTAACAATATATATGTATAATCATAAATCATAGAATAATTAGTGACAAATTATGATTTCAAAATAATCATTAAAATGTTCGTTGGTAACAAAAACAAAATTCAATTTTATAGCCCATTTTCAAAATCTTTAAGCTTATTTTTAAAACGCATTATTCCGATATATGATATATGTATATATATATATATATATCTGTTCACTGTTTGTCAATTTCGTTTTTATTTAAAGCAAACTGAAATTTCAAAAATTGTAAGTAAATATCTACATATATTTCTTTCTCTTATGACCTTATCCCATCCTCTCCCTCTCCCTCTCTCTCTCTCTATATATATATATATATATAAATATATAGGTATCTCTCTCTCTCTCTCTATTTTCCCTGTTCTGTTCTGCATGCTGTTTCCGTTCTCTAGACATTTCTCAGTGGAAAAAAACAACAACAACAACATAACAAAACCTAAAAACACAAAAAAAAAAAAGAAAACAGGGAAAAACATAACTCACATTTTGCCAGTGCTTATGTTTTTTGCCCTTCCTCCTTTCAGCTCTCTCTCTCTCTCTCTCTATCTCTAGCTCTATCTGCCTTGGCTGCCCCTTACTTTATGCAACAAAATGTGCGGAAAGTAGAGTCAATTTGCTGACTAACATAAAAAGTGCATATGCAGCATACCCCAGAACCAGAATCAGGACCAGAACCAGAAGCGGGACCCGAAACCCCAATTTTTGCCCCATTCCCCTTAGTACCATTCTCTCACTCTCAAATCTAACCGCCCCTGCCCCTACCCCTCGATTTCACCTACATATGTACATATATATCCACGAATGCAATTTCCATATTGTGGGCCTAGGCGACGTCTCCCGCCGACAAAAACAAAAATGATAGAAACAAAAACTTGCAAATGCTTCAAATCTCAGAGAGAAGCTTCCATTTCTGTTTCTCTGTATACATATATACATATGTATGTAGGTGTGTGTGTGTCTGTCTGTGTGTATATATGTACAGGCATATCCTGGCAATGCCTCCTGGGAATTACCTTGGTTATTGTTTCAACATTTTTATCTGCCGAAAATGAAAAAAAAAAGAAGGAATTCTAAGGAGAACGAAAAAAAAAACCGCAGATAAACCGAAACACGAAAGAGGTTTCACCTCACCCTTCCCTTACCCCCAAACATACATACGCTCTCAGGTGATGTGTAGGGTGTGTGTGGGTGTATGTAGGTGGTCGGGTGGTCGGTCGGTCGGTTGGGTAGCATTAAAGGAATATTCCACGAGTGCGTTTGTGCATAAATCCCAATTTAATCCATCCGGCTTTTAGTTTGCAACATTTTTTTTTTTTTTTTGAACTCAACTCCTCGTATAAAGGAGAAAGGGAAGGGGAATCCCCCACCAACCCAACCACTACAATGCTTCCTTATATTTCATTTTCATTCCTCTCATTGTTCAAACTGACTTTTACATTTTAATCCAAAAAAAAAAAAAAATAAACTACAACCAAAAACAAAATTTATCTATAATTCGAGTTTATTTAATATTAAAAAAAAAAAAAAAGAAACAAATAAATAATATATATGTATATATAATATAATATTCTCATTTTAATCAAATTTTCCAATGCCAGACGATCTTTTAAGAACTATAGGATATAGTTAGAACTGATTTTAAATTGTTGTCATTTGTGAAATTTCTCGAGAATCAAGTTATTGATCGATAACCCTTAAATAGATATAGATATAGTCATTGGATATGCAGATATAGATCAACCTTTAGAAAGATATATATACCTATGTATATACATATGTACTATAGTTTCCTTATGACATTTACCTTATATAAAGCAAGGAAAAAAGGGGAGAATAGATAGATAAGATAATGCTAATCGAGATTTTGTATTTATATATATATGTATATGTACCTATCTATTTTATTTATATAGTGCAAACTTTTGATCAAAATGAATATACTTTTGATAATATATAGCTAACCGATTCGTGTACCTTCTCCAATTGCCATAAAGATGATAAGCGCATCTAGAAATCGGAAAATAAGCCGTGAATTTTCAAAGTTAAATTTAAATTTATCTGGTAAAGTCATTCTCCCTCTCTCTCTCTCTCTCTATCTCTCTCCCTCTGTCCTATGTCTCTATCACTCCCTAGTGCATTTTCACATTGTGTTAAAACTGTTTCTCTGGCATATCTCTATATATGTATGTATGTATATATATTCCTTCTCCGTTGCCCCCACCTGGACAGTTGTCCTGTCCTGTCATTGCCATTCAGTCTTCCTCTTCCTCACCCCAATCTCTTGTCCTGTCTTCACCTCATCTTTTTTTTTAAGTTACATTTTTTAAATAATAAAGGATAAGGCCCTTCAGGCCTTTCCAGTCTCAAATGGGACGCCCATCTACCCAAACTTCAGTTCCCATTCTCAACGATAGTGATAAAGTGAGAGGGAGAGCGAGAGAGAGTGAGAGAGATAGGGTGAGAGCGGGGCAGAGAGTGTTAGGGGAAGGCAATGTTTCTTGTCTTTTACATTTATATATACTTATATATGTATAAATAGAAAAGAGATAGCCAATTCTCTAGTATGACTAACTTTGATTCTGATAGTCTCTTACCCCTCCCCCACCACTTCCCCCTTGCTGGCTTTTGCTTAACATATTCAACTTGTCACCCAGTTTTTTTTCGCCCCCTTCTTTTTTTTGCTTTCTTTCTTTGCTGCTTATCAATTTTACTTTCAGTTTTCATTTTTCCATTTTATTGTGCCTACTTGTCGATGGGGCGGGCGGGCCAGCTAGCAAGGGGGGAGATGTGAAATTTCAATAAGTAAAGAAAAAGTACAAAAAATTGCAATTAATTAGGGTGAATGTTGTTGTTCTTGTTGTTGTTGTAGTTCGTTTTTGTTTTGCAATTGTAATGGATATATGTATATGTATATATATAGTATATATATAAATAACTTGATGACAGATAGAAAGAAAGCAATTGATAGAGAGAGAGAGATAGAGAGAGAGAGAAAGAGATAGAAAGAGGGAAAGAGAGAGGAATATTATTGGCACGAATTCGCGATGGAATTATATTTTTATATAACATATATATATATATATATATATATGTATATGTATATGTATATTATTATATTTATATATATTATATTATTATTATATTTTTATATATATATATATATATGTATGTATGTATATATTCTATTATATATATATATATATCTTGAAGATTTACTTCATCTAGTTATGGTAAAACATGTTAAACAATCTCATTATATACTCAAATATCTGTAAGTGCAAATCTAACCTCTATATGTACATATGTTCACAGTGGGTCACAGCTTATTTACTCCACCCAATTATATATGTATATACATATATATATCTTCCCTTATGGATCATGAGATCTAAGTTTCAGGCTTAGAACCTATGTGACGAGACTCTATTAATGACCCTTCGTGTTTTGTTACAAATTCTGCGCTACACATACATACATATGTGTATATGTAGACCGAAATCTAGCAACTATAGATAAATCCATAGGTCACACAAGAAGATTATTGAGAAGATTTAGAAGATCGACAACCTGTCATCCAGGTCTCAGTTTGCCTGCAAGACAAATTGAGCATCTTCTCCCACTGGCTTATTATATATATATACAGTCGGGCCTCGATTATCCGTGATCCGGTCAACCGGTAACCCCGATTAACCGTGATGGCCAAAGATCAGTCTATTGGTTTTTTTTGCAAGGTTTTAATTTGTTTCCTTCGATTAACCGTGATTACCTCTATTATCCGTGATGGCAGAATTTTTTTATTTACTTCAACTTCATACATACAATACCATAAAGATGAAAACGGGGAATTCCCTTGTTACACGACTTTTTTTTTAAGAAGTTGTGAACTTTTTGCCTCATATTATCAGTAGTAAATTAAATATATATGTATATATTTTCGATTAACCGTGAAAATTGATTATCCGTAATGCTCCTGGTCCCGACCATCACGGATAATCGAGGCTCGACTGTATATATATATATATATATATGCCCCAAAATCAAATCAAATGAATGTGATAAGTTCAAAAATCAGACTAAAATTTCAATTTAAATTTTTTATAAACAAACTGTGAACCACTGTACGTATGAATTTAGTAAAGTAAACCCCCGTGTGTGTTCAGATGTATGCATGTATATATATATGTACATATATAAGAAGTATCTTTTACACAAATTGCAAGATAATTGATATGAAGGAAAAGGGGGCCAACGAATATGCTGCGAGTTCCACTGTGAACATATTTTGTTTTTATTTTTTTCTACTATTATTACTTCTTCTATTCACACACACACACACACATATATACATATATACATATGTATAAGTATGTATAAAGGTTCATTTACTATAGAAGGGCAAACACCAAACAGGGCAGACAGGCAGGAAACAGGGCGAAACAAAGAAAAGCAAAAACCCAGCAGCTGCTGCTCTTGTTACCTCTCTCTCCCTCTCTATCTCTCTCTCTCTCTTTCTTCTGCTCGCACTCGCACTCTTTGCCTTTTATGATCGTTTTTACCTGAATTCCGCCACGGTACCTATAATAGCGATACATATGCATACATACATACATACATAGATATGTACATACATATACATATGTATATACTTTTCGCCCTTTAGATTTTCGATGTTACCTGACCCGACCTGACCCAAAAACCTGTTGAAAATTGATGAAAATTTGCATGAAGCACAGCACAACCAGAGCAGCAACTAAAATACATCCATTGAAGAAGAACAGTGACCACAAAATCAGGTAAAATATATAAACACATATATATGTACATACATACACATATACATATGCATTTGTATATACATACATACATATGTACGTATGTAGAAGCAAAGGAAATTACCAAAATGTTTCGCTATTTTCACTAAATCGGATTTTCCTTAAATTATTTCCGTTTCCACAGGCATCATTGCCCCAAAATCCCCACGCATATGTCGAAGTGAGACAGACATACATACATATGTATGTATGTAAATGTGTATTTTCATGCACTTAGAGCCCTTTTGTTGTGACATGTTGCGACATGTCTGTCAAAGATAAAGAATAGTACAGTGTTATTGAAAATTATAGACCTTTAATTTGCGAAAACTTGAACAAATTTTGATTAACGAACGTTTTAAAACTCAATTGGAAACGATCTTAGATCAATAAAAATCACGTACAGTGTGCGAAAAGAGTATTGGCACACTCAAAAAATTAAAATCTAATGAATGTGTGTTTAGTTTAAGCCAAGAGAAAGGGCTTGTTGGCCCTTAAAAGTGACGGAAGGGCCAAAAAAAAGCATGGAAAATCCATTAATCAAACAAATTACTTTCACTCCATTTTTAGCGAATTTTCAGGTAAAAAAGGTTTGTTGTTATTATTATTATTATTTTTTTAGCATAATGAAAGTTCTTTAATTACTATTTGTTAATTATTTATTTAATATTTTTTGTCTTACCTTAATTTTTGTTGATTTTCGTAAATTAATTGTAGTTGTTGTTGTTTGAAATTAAACTTATGTAAATTTTTAATTGAATTTAATTTAAATGCAATTATTTAAATTTTATACACACGCACATAAGCACACACACACACACATGCACATGCATATAAAACAGCGCGCGCGCGCGCAACAGAGAGCGTGAGTGAAAGAGAGGGAGTTATTAAACACCTGCATGCACCCGCTCGTTCCGTTAGCGTCTTATGAAACTTGCACTAACTTGTTGTTGTTGTTGTTGTTGCTGTTTGTTTGTTGTTGTTATTATTGTTGTTGTTATTGCTGCTGCGCCGTTGTGCTGCTTCTATTGGTGCCGTTGCGCCGGCGTCACTGACGACGTGTGACGGCACGCAACTTGGAAAAAATTTGTAACACAACTTAAACAACACACGCACGCACACTCAAACACACACAAACACAGCAAAACGCAACACAAAATATAAAACGCTTTTTATTATTTTGTTTCTTATTTTTCTTCTCTCACTTTTCGTTTAGTTGTAGTAACAGAATTTTAAAAAATTGCAACGTTTGTGAAAAACAGAAAAAAATTTACGAAATTGGAAAACCAACCAACACGAACGAACAAGAACAAAAACAAAAAAAAATTGTATATAAACAAAACAAAAAATGCAACAGCGGAGCAACGCTTTAACGATCCGCACAGCACGACGATTTTTTTCAACTCGCAAAAAAAAATAAACTCATTTTAATGAAAAGATAATACAATAATCGATAAATTTATTTTTTTTGTTTGCCATCACTAAGCAAATCTCTTTCGTGCTCTCTCTTTTCTCTCTTGATCAGTGCCATTCACTCTTGATATCTTCTATACACTCAAATAGTCTGTTAAATCTTCTGTCAAGTATCTTTTAGTTCTGTTAACTAACATTAGACCGAACCATCCGACCGGAGCGAATTCAGTAATGTAAAAACCGAAGCGAAATCAAGTTTCAAGCCGAACACTAAACATTTTAGTGATGTTAATTCAAGTTTCAAACATTTATTGGAATGTTTGGCGCTAGTCAAGATTGATTGGTGGCGACATCTGTGCAAAAATTAAAAGTTTAATGAGAGATGGCGCTAGCTGATTACATGAAAACACCAAAGCTTAGTATTTCAAAGCTAAGTAATCTAAGCTTTTTCCACAAGGGATCACTGTAAAGCATTAGAGAGTATTAGAGAGTTTAATATATATAAACTAAATAAAGACAATGCCTAGTTAAAATAAAAAACCTCAAATTAGAAGAAGATGAGGTTAACAACATCTTGATTTTAATAACTTTCTTGTGTTCTTTTTTATTTACAACATACTCAGTAAGACCTTGTTTATGTTATAGCTTACATATGTGAAAATTTTTAAATTCTTAATATAAAATTTAAAAGCTTTCACTTATGGCGGTGACTTTGTAACTGTGACATACGATGACATTGCTGTGACTCGTTACATTTATATATTACACATCACTAGTTTGGCATAGACGGTCTCACTTCACATTTTAAGCTTTTATTTTATTTGTTCGAAAATTTTGCTAAATTTTAAATAGTATTATTAATACATTGGCTGGCCAAAGATGACAACAGCATTGACAAGCATACCGGGAAGGGCATTGCACTATGTCTTCAAAATTGGCGATAGGGCGAAAAATGCCTTTTTCTTTCGTGAAATTTTGGGAATGAAGGTAAATAAAAAACAAATCAAGTTTTCTTTTATTAAATCTTGGAAAGTACATTAAAAGGAGAGGATGTCCACAACAAGTTGGATGTGATAAGGTTTTCATATATATGTATATATATAATTGCATATATGTATATATGTACATATACTTGTACTTGTAGACACGTATCTGCTTGTGTGTGTGTCAATAACCTTGGAGAGGAGCCCTAAGAAAGTTAATTCTGTAAATAAGAGATAAACGGACCGGTTTACTATATACTATATATGTATATATAGCGAGAGAGAAAAAGGGAGAGAGGTTAATCTATCTTGGAAGTGGCTTAAGAATTATAGTCTATATATGTTGCTCATGTTCTAGAGCAAAGTAAAGTTTTGTCTTTAAAGAAATATTTTAAAATCGGCTTAGAAATTAGATACATATAGATCATTAGTTCTAATATCAGTAATTCCTTAAATTGCAATTTGATTGCTTTGTATGCATTTGAATAGATTCCAAATTGAAGAAAGTTTTCATTTTTATATAGTAATTAGTAGAGAACGAAATCTGTGGAGTCATTTCTCTATTATGATAATGATATAGTGTATATTTCTCGATTTCCAATCAAAAATGACTTGCTAAATAATGCTACCAAAAAAAAACCAAGTGGAACCTGTGAAGTGTTCTCAACACATCAAAAAACGTCGCGGCACGAGACATAATCAACTATATGGGTTTTTTTTTTATACCCTTGCATTGGGTATATTAATGTTGGTCAACTTCTAGAAAGAAGCATCTCCTCCGACTATGTTAAGTATATACATAT
Organism: Drosophila sturtevanti; assembly: GCA_018150375.1. Classification (NCBI taxonomy): domain Eukaryota; kingdom Metazoa; phylum Arthropoda; class Insecta; order Diptera; family Drosophilidae; genus Drosophila; species Drosophila sturtevanti. The sequence continues at coordinate 10,296,801 of JAECWJ010000686.1, read as the reverse complement.
ATTCATGATCAGCATGAATAGGCGATCAACACCATGTCCTCGGAGACCCTTCTGGCTAAAAATCATTGTATATATCGAAATTATCCTGATATTATATAGCTCCCATAAAAAACGATCTATCATGAATATGACTCTGTTGTTTTTCAAGCCAATGCCACAAAATTTAATACATATTTGCCAGTTTTATATACTTCTTAACACTTTAACTACCTGAGACAATCTGCAAGGGTATACGAACTTCGGTCATGCCCATCCTTATAGTTTTTATCTCAAACGACTCTGGGAAAATTCGGCACGATAGTCGAAACAATAATAACCCAGTCGTTGCTAATTAAAAATCAAATGACGTAGATAACGATAATGACTTGTTAGTTTGCTATCTTAACTAGTTTTTTAAACAAAATACTTTCCCTCTCTGTCTGTCGTCTAGGTTCTCCGTCACGAAGAATTTAAAGAGGGTTGCGATGCCGAATGCAATGGGTAAGATAAAATCTTTACTTTAATAATATATTAGATATTTTACATATATACATATATGTATATGTTTATGCTATTATGTGAAGTATTTCAGATTCTATATTTTGTCAGATTTTAAGTTCGAAAAAGTATTAAAAATCATATCTAAATACGTATACAATAAGGCATCGTCTTGAAAATGTGGAAATTATTTCATAGGGAACAAAATGGTTCTATATTAGTCGCACAATTTGTTCTAGATCGGTTGTGGATATATATTCTGTTATAAGTTTCCAAAAAAAGATCGAAATTTAATAGTCAAAGCTAGCAAACTCGTATCGTTAGGATTTAATAAACTAAATATAAAAAGAAATAAAAATAAACGAATTAAATGACTAACTAATTAAATAAATCCAAAATGTTTATTTATTAAGAAAATTCTTTTAATATTTGTGAATCTCTATATATTTATAATGTTTATACAACATTTTATAGCCAATTTATAATGTTTCATAATTATATAATAGGATAATATTTTAATAAAAAAGAAAACAAATTAATATATATTAACTTTTTTTAAAGTGATTTTTTAAAAATATTGTTAGACATTTTCATTCCGAATTATAGATAAGCAAAAAAAATTGAAATGAATTTAGCTTAAAACTTTTAAAATCTAATAACTTATTCTAATTCTAATCTTCATTTTTTTCCAGTCCCTATGATAATCGATGGAGTAAAACTATGGTCGGCTATGGCCCAGAGAGTTCACATTTTGTAATCGAATTGACATATAATTATGGCGTCAATAGCTATGAACTGGGTAACATATAAAACTGAACCAATTGTGTACGATTAACTAACTAATCTTATATCATTTATAGGCAATGATTTTGGTGGCGTCACCATTCAGTCGAATGAAATATTGAAACGTGCAACTGAACATTCATATCCGATAAGTAAATTAAATGATGGACATTTGCTTACATCACCGGATGGTTATCGTTTCCATGTAGTGGATAAACCATTGCCAATTGCAACTGCTGATCCTGTCCAGCAGGTGGAATTGCATGTCAAAGATTTGGTTATATCTAGTAAATATTGGCATGATTTATTGAAATTACAATTGCTAGAGAAGAACGATCAATCGTTACTTTTAACTTATGGTAAGAATCAGGCATCATTACGATTGACTCGCCTGGATGAACCATTGAATCGGGCCAAGGCCTATGGACGCATAGCATTTGCAGTTCCTTCGGAGGTGCAGAAGCCATTGCATGAGGCTGTAAATGCAGCTGGCGGTACTGTACTTAAGCCATTGATTACTTTGGATACTCCTGGCAAGGCCACCGTATCCGTTCTGATATTAGCCGATCCCGATGGTCATGAGATATGTTTTGTCGATGAGGAAGGATTCACCGAACTGTCCCAAGTGGAGTCCGATGGTAACGAACGTTTGGATAAATACATTGCCAAGGATCCATTCCAAGATGGCAATAAAAAATAAGAATGAAATACGATATAAAATATCGTTTTTGCTTTTTTTTTTTCTTCTGCCTACTCTTATGATATTTCTATACAATATATACACGATTTATTTGTGATGGCAGCAACAAAAAACCCATGAAAAATTTATGGAATGTTGTCTTAGATTAGAGATACATATTATGTATAAAATATATCTTAAGGTCACATTGATGATTGTTCCAAACAGTTGAGAGGTCCTTTTTGAACCGGGGAAAAAAACCATCCCATTTTGTTTTTTAATTTGTAAAGCTAATCGTCTCAGGACAATTTATATATGAAATATAATGGTGCAAATATTTTTTCACAATTTATTAGTTTTATTATTATAGACAGGAGATGATTAGATAGTTAATGTAATGATAGTTCCTATAGGAATTACGTTGACTTGAAGCTGCTTCTACTTCTTTTTCGAACTTGTCAATATCTTATATATAAATAAATAAGTTTTCTTTAGTTCTTCCTTTAATGTCATGGAAGGGCTAAAGAACCATCGTTTTAGTGTCTCTTCCACTGAACCATCGTAAAAGCAAATTATGTCCCATGAGAGAAAAATTAAAGAATTTGTAATTTTTTTTTTTTTTTTTTTTTTTTACCCCCTTGCCTTTTACAACAAACAAATTACAATTTCTTTTTTTTTAGTATTTTTCTTCTTCTTTTTAGATATTTTTAGGTTTTGAATTTCCAGATATTTTTGTTTTGTTTTCTTTTACCAATTTCTTGTGGTACCTCGAGAATTTTAGAAACCGCCGTTTAGGTTCTATTTTTGCTTTTAAAAAAAATCACTTTTATTCTAACGTAAAAAAGAAAAACCAAAATTTTAAAGAAAAAAATGAAAAATATGCGTACAACTGATGCACCAGCCGGTATCCTAGAGGACAATAAAAGGCCATGGGAGACGTTCGATTGGCCAGCGGAACAACAACGCGGCATTTATCGCAGTTGGGGTGAATACTTTAGCAAGGCGCAAGTGAATACGGCGGCACAGACATACTTTGACAAATGTCTCGAGGATCAGAATGTTAATGATCGTATGGCCCTTTATATGAGAAGTAAATTTAATCGTTCGGTGGCACAAACAGAACAGGCATTTGAGGATAGCACAAAAGCGGCACATATTGCCGGTCCGAATGATGCTAGCATACATATGGAATTAGCGGATACTGTTTATGGTATAAATCGTTTTGAGGATAATAAACTGATGCTACATGATTATGTACGAAAATATATTGGATCATCGGTTAAACCGTTTAATAATCGCATACAAAATGTCAATGAGAATTTTCATGATTGTTTAAATGAAGAATCTTTGTCCAGATTCTTTATGGAGAATTCATCAAAATTGGGTGGATTCTATGAGCAGATGACTCGCGAAAAAATGCCACCCGATTTGCGGCCACGTTGGAAAATTCTTAAGGAATTAAATGAATGCGATGTACAAAGTGTTATAGATAAGGAAGAGATAATGTTATCACCATTGGAAAAAGCACGACGTCAGCGTAAAACGAAAATCTTTTATCAAAATTATTTAAATCGTGCTTGGACGGATATATTCTTTTTAAAAACATTACGTGAAAATCCGAATCTATTGTTAGATAATTATTTTGGTTCATCTTTGAATCGTGGCGCCTATTTGAATAAGTCGTTTGAACGTGTTAAAAAATTTACAAAAATGTTACATGCCCGTAGTCCCATGTATAATGAGCTGCGTCAGAGACATGGTAGTCCAAAAAGACGATCGCAGATCCGTGAAGCGAATCTCTTTCGTATACAGTATCAGACCAGACGGAATATGCATAGCATATTGCGTACGATCCGTTTACTGAGGGAAAGAGATGACTCCAAACGATTGCGATCATTTGTTGAAGAGGTTATGGGCGAATATGTATCAATTAAAACGAATCGGGTAATGCCATGGAAAATTGAATTTATGAATGAGGTATATAATCATTTAGGATTAAGTCTATGTGAAGATTTTCGCCTGCCACCGACTAAAGTGACGCCATACGATAAGAATGCCATGTGCCAATTGCTTAATTTAGCAGCCGCAAAGCCACTCGATTATCAGGAATTTATATTCGGTAATCGTACAACATATAGACACACCGGTAATCCTCTTTCCTATGAACGAAAATACAATGCAAAGTAAGTAAAAACAAAACAAAAAAAAAAAAAAGAGAACAAATTATTGTTAAGAAATGGTTAAGAAATCACAAGAATATTGGCAATCAAATTCATATCTTTTCACTCTCTGTTAGACGTTCCATAATTATTTTGGAGAAACGACTGGTTTTCGCCACTCTACCAATCGAACGTACCTATATCCTGCACGAGTTAGCCGATCGTCATCTTCAGCAGAATCATTTTGTGCAATGTTTATCGTATGCCCAGAAGGCGATTGATGAGGCAAGACTTTGTAATAGCAAAATTTGGGAATTTCTTAGCACCATGTTAATAGCTAAATCACATGCTGTACTCCATAAATATGAACGTCAGACGGAGGCTCTTGATAGTGCCTACGATTTGGCCAAAGATCTCAAATCGGCCAAATTGTGTACATTCATTGAATTGTGTCGCATGCTAAATAAGGATTATATCACATTGAGAAAAATGTCACAATTGGTGGCCAGTAAACGTTTGCGGTTTAAAATGTCTACTAATCGTTCCAGCGGTTTGAGCTCTTCCCAACATTCTTCGCCAAGTAATACATCATTGAATAACGGTGCATCATCTCCGGATCATCATTCGGCTACTTGACCAATTTTTGTTCAAGGGTTTCAATGGATGATGGCAAAAATTAGAAATCGTTAATACGATATCTGAAATTTTTAACCCCCACCCCTCCCCTTCATTACTTGATCCACTCGAACAAAAAAAGGTGGAGCGTCAAAAATTACTAAAAAAAACTAAATTTTTATTCAAGTCAAAAACGACAAAAAAAAAGGATGAAATCGATAAATTTTTACCAAAAACTTAGTGAAATGTGCAAAAAAAAAAGAGAAAAGAAAAGAAATTAATGAGATTAATAAATTGTTGAAAAACTCGTAGTTTTTTCTCTTTTTACTTGAAAATTCAGGTCCTGATATAGCCATAACCTTAATAAATTTGGTCTCAAGCGGAAGAAAAATCTGCATAGAGAAAGTATTAAAGGTTCCGCCTCTATTGAATTTCGCAACACTGGAAAACCCGAGCAGCCATTATAAATATTCACAAAAGTTTCCATTAGATATAAGTTGTAACTTTATAAATGAAATAGGCAATTAATATGGGTTTTTTTTTTAGTAAGTTCCGAATGTATAAGGATATGTCCTTAAATACGATATGTCTTGAACAGGATCATACGAGTAGCTATTTATATACATATGTCTAATCTATTCTGGACAAAATTTTGGTTCAACTGGCAGTCCGGATATATGTATATATCTATGTACAAGTTGCACTTCAAACTGATTATTCCACAAGTATTTTTAAGAGATCCATTGATGAATGTTTCATATTAGTTAAAAATTCAAAGTTCTTTAATTTTGTAAATTGAAAACAGGTGAAAGGTATCATTAATTTTGATTTTGATAATCATAAATTTTCAAATATTCCAAATAACTTGGAATCACTTACTTTAGTGTTAATATTTTTGTTTTATAATGTAGTCATATATTTTCGATTCGGTCGTTTGGTATTTATAAAGTTCATTTTCGAATTAAGCAATCTATGGAATTATGGTGTTTCGTTGTAACAATTACAATAAATTTTAGTATTTGTAAATTAGTATCAGATCTTAATCATACGTACGTAAATTTGAAATCTATTGATTATATATAATCCCATACCCTTGCAGAGGGTATCCAAATTTTAGTATTACAATATTCCATCTGTCAATGATGTCCGTATGTCTGAATCAATTGATTTTCAGTTTTCGAAAGGGGCTCATCAAAATGTGAATATATAAAGTTTGAATCCCAGGCTATTTGATTAAAATAATACAATTTTGTTAATATTGATGAACATTTTAAATAATACCTGATGAAGGTTTGGCAACTGCAGGGGTACTACATACCTACAAACATATGTAAAAACAAAAAAAGAAAACGTATTATATTTTTATTTACATTATTTTATATACTATAATGTCAATTAGTATCATTATTATTATCTATATATATATATATATATATGTATATATATTTCCTTCACCATTTATATCTGCTATAGAGAATAAACCGAATGACATTTACATAAATAATAAGAAGAAGAAATTAGACGAATTGTGACATAAGCAACCTGATAACAGGTCTATATCCATTAACACAACTGTCAACTGACGTCGATGCAGAATTCATCGAATCAGCCGCCGAACGATCGTCGAAGACCATCACAATCGCCGCCAAACGATACGCCCATCATAATGGAGGTGGAAATGCTAAATGTGGAAGGACATTTTATACCCCACTATGTGGTGCCAATTAAAGGAGATGGCTCTTGTTTATTTCGTGCCATATCCTATTTAATATTTCATACACAGCAAATGGCATCAAAGGTACGAACTGAAATTGCCACATATGTGGTTAATAATTGGCATGCGTTCAGTGTATTATCGCATGATTCGATGGGTAATAATTATATTAATGAGACTAAATATTGGTTCGATATGTCCCAACCATATACCTATGGTGGTCTCTGTGAACTTATGGCCGCTGGCCAAATATATCCCTTCTTTTTTGAGGTCTATCGGAATGGTCAACTTTATACGCATGCCGGTAAACCGACATCTCCAGTGCGCCGTTTAAGATTCACTGATGATTTATCTGCTGGCCATTTTGATGTTTATAAAATGAAGGTAGGGGGCAAGAAAGAACTAATCGTTAATCGACCTATTTTTTTTTATTCTTTTTTTTTTTATCGAAATACAGGATCCGAGCATGAATCTAGAGCGTCACTAGACAGTGAGAGACACTGAGACAGAGACAGTGACAGAAACAGAGTGTAATAGAGAGAAAGAGAAAGAGAGAGAGAGAGAGAGAGAGAGAGAGAGAGAGCGAGAGAGAGAAAAGGAGAGAGCGTGATAAAGGGCGGGAAGAAGCCATAAGGGGAAAAATATTTGCATGTAGTATATCCATCATTGAGTGCCGAATTTCGTAAAAGATTTCAAATAAAGATAAAGGCAAACGCAAGACGTTTACTATTCGTCCCAAATAAGGATTTTGCCTTGATGTGTTCACTTTTCTTATTTTCTTGTTCTTGTTCTTGTTCTTTTACATCTTTTTTTTTTTTTTTTTTTTTTTTTTTTTTCTTTTTTGTTGCCCATATTCATTCACTTGCAGAAGAAGCTAGCTGGCTGGCTGTTCCACTTTGTGCCATTTTGAATTAGGCCTGCTCTAACCAGATCTCGCCCCATTCAAATTCCCCATATCCCAAAAGCAGCAGGCCCAAGCCATCTTACCCATCCCCCTTACCACCCCCCTTTCGTTACACAAATTTAAATCATTTACACTGAAAGAAAAATACTTACATTTCCAATTGAAAATGAATAAAAACAGTGAAAGAAAAAAAAAACTGCATTGCCATAGAACTATTTCAACGCTTAAACCAAATGAGAATTATAATTAAATGAAACGAAAGCAAGGACCAAAAACCGTAGGTTTCAACAAATTTTCTCAGCGTAAGAAATAATCGCTTCAAAAAAAGAAAAAAAGAAAGGAAATAAGAAAAACGGAAGTCAAAGAGCGAAATAACACGAATGCAACAACAGCAACAATAACACTTGTTGTCCTCCAAAAAGCAAGTTGGAAAACTTGTTAAAGAGTTGAGTAGATCATGAAAAATGTTTCTACACGACTTAGTGAATGACTTTTTAGCAAACTGTACTTGATTCTATATCTATGAAAAAATCTTAAACAAGTCCACTAATTTACACTGTATATTATTTTTATTATTGAAAACAAATAAGATCGATCTAGTATTAGTTTTATTATTTATTAGTTAGCCGATTCAATAAAAGTAATTACATATATTAATAAATAGAAAATAATTACTTAAGGTAACCGATAATCGATAGCTCATTTTTAAGATAATTTGCAGTATTTACCATAATTAATTCTGTTTATTATTTACTTATTTAACTGTTTAATTCCAAGACTTGATTATGTGATTAATATTAATTATTAATTATTTAAAATATTTATATAATTTATACTTTTCCATTGACAATTACATAAACTAAAACCCATGCAATTTTTTGTTTTGTTAATTTGATTCTGGATTTTTGAAGTAATTAGGTAATTACATTGTGTAGGTAATTAAAAAATCTAATTAAATTTTATTTTTACTATAATTACCAAAATAATTTGATTTAGTTTGGACCAAAAGACTTACCCCATTTCAGGGTATAAGGGCCACGATAACGACAACCAATGAGTGAGAAAAAGACGGAGAAAAAGAGAGAGGGAGAGAGAGAGAGAGAGAGAGAGAGACAGAGAGAGAGACAGAGAGAGAGAGAGTGTATCTCAGGGACTGAGAATGGGAGTCAGAGGAGACTGTGACTGAGGTATAGGCATAGGCATAAGCAGCGCGCATCGTTAGTTGGGATAGTTGGGATGGGTAACGGGTTCCCCCATCTCTGCATGCATGTCTGTGCCTGCCTCTGTGCGTGCGTGTGTGTGTGTGTGCCTTTTGCCTCCCGTGCCTGAATGTGACTGTCATGTGCCACAAACCCACTAAACTAATGAAAAATGTGAAGCGACTTGGGCACAAAAGGAAGCGCAATTTTTGCACACACACACACACACACACACACACATGGGCACACACGGAATGGGTTTCCTTCTACCCAACATCTGTCGTTGGCTCCCCTGCTCCATTCCCATTCCCCAACCCCCCTCATCATAGTATAGTAAAAAAAAAAAAAAAAAACGAAAAGGAAAAGTAAAAAAAAAGTAAAAAAGAAAATGAAAAGCCAACACAAAGAAATGTTAATTCCGTAATACTTTAAATGCGGCAGGCGGCATGCGGCTGGTGGCAGCGACAGCAACAGCAACAGCGACGGCATCGAATGACATTTGCACTTTTGCACTGTGCACAGTGGGGCCAGAGCAGGCCAGAGAATGGCATGGTAGGGCAGGGTAGGGCAAGACAGGGCAGGCCAGGGCAGGGCAGGGCAGGCAATGTGATGTGAGGCTACCCTAGGCCAGAATAGAATAGAACAGTCAGAGAGAGAGTCAGAGTCCTGTTTGCCGTACGTGATGGCCAATCTGTGTCCTAATATTATGTATTTGTTGTTTCTGTCGTTCTTGATATTCACATACATGCATACATATGTATGTACATACATACATACATATATACACACGTGCATACATATAACAAAAGGTGCAAAAACGGTCATGAGAATTGCCGAAGGGGTAAACAGTAAGCACACATAGCAGTGGGAGTGTGAGGGGTGGCCGGATGGTGAAGAATGGAGGGGGGGATGGGGGAGTGAGGCCATCTAGCTGACCGCAACAGAAGAACACTGAGCAAGAAACAAAAAATAAAAAATAAAAAACAAAAAGAAAAAATGAGAAAACAAGAACAAACAACAGGCATCAGGTGCAGGTACGTAAAGAGCGTACCCAAGGCTTAGAGATGGTTACGTGATGCCACAAATGATGACTTACAAATATATGATGAACTATATACATATAATAGTCATAGTCGATTCTGCAAAGGCAACACGTGTATATCAGATGGTCAAATTTCAGGATCCGATGTAAAGCTAATGGAAGTACGATAAGGTTAAAAAAGAAAATAATAGAATATATGTATATGTAGAGAAAAAAAATTTTAAATAAAATAATAAAAAAAATAAATTTAAATAATAAAAAAAAATTCAAAAATAAATTTCATTCAAAAAAAAAAAAAAAACGAATTAAGGTAAAATGAAATAAAAATCTTAATTAAAATAATGTTAATTAAAATGAAATAAAATAAAAAAATAAATTAAAATGCGATAAAATAAAAAAATAAATTACAATGAGAAATAAATGAAAATCGAAAAATAAAATTATATACAAAAAAATATATAAAAAAATAAATATTGATTAAAATAAATCGAAAAAAAAAAAAAAAAAAAAAAATAAATATAAATTAAAATAAATCGAAAAAAAAATAAATTAAAAAATGCAATATTTTCTATTAAACACATTTAAATAATAAAAACTATATAAAAAACTTAAAAAGAATTAAATAAAATTGGAAAAAAATGACAAAAAAAAGGTGGAAATAAAGAATACGAAAAAGCGTCAGCAAAAAGTTAAAAAAGATGAATGAAAGCAATAAAAATATTTAAGAATCAAATCAATTAAATATAAAGATCTTATAATTAAATAAACATTTAATAATACTCGTGTAATAAAATATAATGACATTTATATGGTAAAAATAAAAACAAAAATATTGTGATAACAAACAAAAGAATCTAATTAATCTTACTCAATGGAATTTGGGTTCTAATTCAGATTTACATACATATTGTTTATATATACATATGTTTAAATTGATTATTAAATAAATTTCAACTAAACTAATTAAAAAATTAAACACCGACTGTCTAATTATCTTTACCATTCTTGAAACATATTAGAAATATTGATGCACGGGTTCATCTCGATGACCAAAAACCAAAAAACTCTCTGTCAGCACAAAGAGCCCAGCTGGGGCTAAGAGGAGGGAGGATGGTGAGGCATGTGAATGAGACGACAACGATGAAGAGTAAGTAGAAGAGACGAATGGAATTGGTGATGGTGCTAGTAGATGGTATTGGTGATGATGGTATGGTCTTGGTATGGTATAGTAAAAGGAATCATGTCCTGGGTCAGTTCGCACTTTCGTTCATTCGTACGTAAGTTCTTTCGTTCGTTTGTTCGTTCGTTCGTTTGTCCGTTTGTTCGTTCGTTTGTTCGTTCGTTCGTTCGTTCGTTCGTTTGTTCCTTCGTTCGTTTGGCTCTTTAACAAATGTGTTGGGCTCCGTTGCCTTTCATTACGTATGACGACGACAGCAAATAGTACAATGGAAATATGGAATATGACATGCAGGCGATAAAGTTATGCCACCGAGCAACAGAAAGGTGAGCAAAATGGGTGTTAGTATGCCAGGTTGCCAACACGGACTCACACACACACACACACACACACACACATACATACTCATGGACAAAAGCTAGAGATGGGGAGGCCAACACCTTTAAGGTATATAAAGCCAAAAGGACGACGGGCCACACAAATGCTCCGCTGCTGGCATTGCTGCTGCGGTAGTTGTGCTAATTTGTTTGTTTGTCGTTATCATTTCTTGGTGCCCAGGTCCTGTCCAGGACACCCATTGTCAGGGCACAAAAAAAAAAGGCAGGCACCCTAACACAAAACTAAAAACAAAACAAAATATATATAAAGCAAATCTAAAGTTAAGGGAAGAGGTCAGTTGGTCACCTATACACACACACACACACACACACACATAGATACGTATATTTGCTTTCATTTATCTCTTATCATCAGTATCATCGCATTTTAAAATGTGCAATCTAAATTGATTATCGCATTCAATTGAATTGCAAGGATTAGAGTCACTGGCCATAATCTGTCGAATATCAAAGGATCCATTATTTTAAAGGATTCAAAGTTAACTCATGATTTCTGTAAATAAAAAAAAATATCGGAAATTATTATCTATATCTAATAAATGCTTATTTAAGCTACGCCTTATGCTACCAATCATAGTGTCGCAATATACATATAATAATTTATTCATTTATGATTCTTTCTAAAAAAAATGTTTTAAAATAACCTTAAAAATACAATATAAATACTATAATAATTAAATACTTTTGATCTTGACATTCTAGTAAGGTGGAAATTCCTATCGAAAGTTAGAAAAGAAAAGTTTTCTGTCAAAAAAAAAAACTCCCTGGGAAAGATTTCATTCAGATAGATTAAAATTTTCTTAAAGAATTTGTTTTATTTTTATATATAAATTACAAAAAATTACTAAGTGGTTTTAAAACAATTTTGAAAGTATTTTTTTGGGCTACATATATATCATCCGATATTTCGACCAGTATTCTCTCTTTACATCCAATATTTTTGCCTTTTTTTATATGTGTTTGTCATGACAAATGTTAAAGTATTTTTCTTATTATCTAACTGATCAAATTATTAATAAAAAAAAAGTTCAAGATATTATGCTTTAAGAGGATCTCAAGAGAATAAGATTTTAATATCAAAAAGGATATATAAACCTTATAAATCTTTTTTCTTTTAATTTTTAATCGAGCTGTAATTTGTGCTAGTTTTGCTTTATAATATTCAAGATTTATAGTCACACGTATAATATGATATATCTAATGGGATATAGCGCAAAGGATTAGTTACACGTTCACGATTTTTAGTTTGGCAATCCATGGATTATCCAGAACAAATTTGCATTCAAATATCCAATGTGTAAGCGACAAGCTATAAAGTAATACAGACAGACAGAAGCATTCCGCCAATTCACTTTCACTGCATTTCACGCACTTTTCTTTTTCCTTTCTTTTTTTTTTTCTTTGGTCCATTTGCAGTGTTCCAGTTCCCCTGCGGCACTATCAAATGCAATGCCAAATATGCATAAAAAAGCATCGAGGAGAAGCATCGAAGAGAAGCATCGAAGAGAATCATCACTCGTTTGTGGTGGTCTTGGTCATTGCTGTTGGTCCAATGGTCCAATGGTCCGATGGTCCGTTGTCTGGTGTTCAAGTCTGGTGTCTGTGTCTGGGCATTGTATTTCCGGTTTCGTCTCCAACTTCGTCTCCGTGTCCGTGTCCGTCCCCATCTCCGTCTCCGTCTCCGTCTTCGTCTTCGTCTCCTTCTTCTGCTTTCTGTCTGCGTGTCAATGTCCAACAGCGGTAAACTTTGGCATCCTTTTCCTTTGCCAATCCTCTTTCTCCTCATCTCCTCTCACATTCTATCCATTCTCTTTTCTCAGCTTATATTTATCGTGTATTTTGTGTTGTCGCGCATATTAATCATAAAGCGGACACGCGTCGCTTTACGCACGTTTGGCGGATGCGACAAGAGACTCCGAGACAATCTGTAACTGTAACCCAACTCTCTCTTTTGCTGCTCTCGGACTCGCATGAGGAGGACTGCGAGTATTAGATTTAAGCGCGTTATAAATGAGCATAGCGTATATTTTCTTTTCTTTTTCTTTTTTTTTTCCTTCTTCTCTTGGTTTTCCCCCGTTTTCTTTCTGCTGCCTCATAAATCAAAATTTTCGTTTTTGGCATTTTTAAAGGGAACAGCAACAGCAGCAACGGCAGCGGCAGCGACAGTAGGAAAAACTACCCAGGATGTTTGGGGCTAATATTTAGGAATGGGCAAATGTGATACAAGGGAATAGGGGCAGTGTAGGCATTGGGGTTGCGTGTGGGAGTTTGGGGGGGGGGGAGGATGTCGCATGGGGTATATGGACGGCAGCCCTTTGCTGTCCATGACGGATGATTGGATTTTATGTTGATTACGAAAATGTGTGTGCAAGTCGGAATTTGGCTTCGACTACACAGATTTTTGGTTTTTGTTTTCATACCCTTTGCCTATATATGTTTGTATATATATTTACATATGTATATGTGTATATGTGTGATGAAAGGGTATATTATTGTATACATTAGTTGATCTGCTGCCTAATATTCATTCAATTCATTTGCATATATTTTTGTTTCAAATTATGAAATATTAGTTAAATATAATGGACAACGTGACGTATGAGCAACATGGCGTATGAGCAACATGCATAAGTAAGTTAGTTATCTTCAGATATATAGCTAAATATTGTACAAATTGCAGCTAATAATATTGCTATATCAAATATAAATATACATAATAATATTTATTTGTAATTCATTTTTTTGCATACATGTTCACATTTTAATATATTTAATCCGTTATTTAGTTATAGAAATCTGCAGGAATATGTATTACTATATAAATCTGTAAATGATAAGAAGCAACTATACTATTTAAATATATACCTACCGATATATTACACTGAAAAATCGGATGGAAATCTATTGTATGATTATCATTGACCATGAAATAGAATACATAATATCTTTATAAATACCAATTTCAATATAAATATGTAATAATACAATTTCAAATAAATAAATAAGTTGGAATAAAATGAAAATCGCTTGTTAATGGAATCAAACTATATCCAAAAAGTAATGTAACTTCTCTATTAATGTCATTTAAAAAGGGTATTCATTTAGTTGATGCAAATTGATGAACATTTCGGAGTTCACTTCATCTCCATCGTCTCTTATTACCAAAAAACAAAAAAAAAACACATTTTTTTTTATGCCAAGAGAGGACATAGACATTGGCATCAACATCAGCATCGGCATCACCATTACATGGATATGGATATTTTTGGTTATTATTGGCCATATTTTAATGCCCGCTGTCGCTGTGAGATTCTGATTCTGATTCTGCTGCTGCTGTTGCTGCTGCTGCTGCTTCTGTTGGCCAACCGAGATTTGTCCTAGTCCATTTTTGATTTATTTATGTGTTTATTTGCCTTGTTTTTAGCTTTGCGTCTGTGATTACTCATCGAGACGACATCGGATTGGGTTTGCCCGTTGATATTGGTACGAGGGTTGAATGAATCAGATATGTTTATACTATATTCAATTACACTTTAATATCAAAAAGCAAAAAGAAATCATCTTATTACTTAAATTTAGTTTTCATCTTGTATAATGATAAATAAGCTCCATGATCTGGGTTAAAGAAAATTCTCAAAGGATTTTCCTTTTCAATATTATAGCATTTGTTTAACAATTTCAATTACTCTTTTTAGAATCGAAAAAAGAATTGTTTAGGTTTTAAGTCTTTTTCAAAATAATGAACAATTAGATGGGCAGATTAATTGAGGAAATTATTTGACTTATCTTTAACTTAATCTATCTCGATAATTTTAAATAATGATCAAAATAAACATTTGCTAATGATAAGATTTCTTTCTAATATTTTTAATAAATTCTATAATACAAGATTCCACTATGTATTATGATTAACTGAAGAAAAATTGAATATAATTATAAATTATTATTTTACTATTAATATTGTAAATTCAAAAAATATATGCAAACTAGACAAAATACATATATCTAATTGTTTATGCTTAGATATCTAAATAATTAAGATTATTTTTCATTGGGAGACTTTTTCAAATAATAATTATATATGTACAAATATATGAGCAAATATTTGATTAATTTATTACCTTTTAAAGTGTTTTAAATATATGTTCTATATACATAATAATAAAAATAAATGAAAAATTGTGAATTCAAAAATATTTTCATTATTACACCTTTCAAAGTTAATCAGATATAGAAGTATATATATACCTACTAATATACTTATACATATATAATTTTAAATATTTCAAATTACCTTTTAGACATCCCTCGCATTTAGATTTTCTGTTTGTTTGTGTGTGTGTGTTTTTAGATTCGATTTCAATATTATTTTATTTTGCATTTTACATAATAATTTAATTTTATTAGTTTTACTGCATCAACCGGAAAATGTTCATTTTCCATTGGCTTCTAATGTCACCTTTTTGTTTTCATCTTTTTATCTCTTTCTTTCTTCACCGATTTTTGCATGTGCTTTTGGTTGTTTGTTCTGTTTTGTTTTGTTTTGTGTTTTCCATTTGTTTTATTGTTTTTTGAGGTCATCGACTTGGGGGACAAGCTAATGCCATTGCATGCCCTATTGGGGACACTTAATGTGTGCCACGCCCTCACAAACACACACACACACAACACAACACATTTGCACAGATTGTTGTTGCTGTTGTTGGGATTTCTCTTCTCTTTTTTTTATTTTTTTTTTTGTTTTTTTGGGCATTTATTTGCATGGTTTACTTGTAGCATATTTTTTTTTGTTCTTCTCCTTTTTTGGTTGGCCACCAAAAAAACATTTATTTAACTTTGAATGTGGGTGAAGAGAGGAAAGTGGAGTAGGTGGTGGTGGTGGTTGGTAGAGCGACAATTGCTGCAGTCTTTGGAGAGTCTTTCCCGGGTCGTAAATTAGTTGCCACCTAGTTCTCTATACTTCTCCTCGCCCCAGTCAAAAAAAACCCTTTCCGCTAGTAGAACAATAACAACAGAAAACACATGCAGAAAGTTAACAAAAAAAAAAAAAAAAAAAAAAAAAAGAAATAAAAAAAGAAATAAGTGGGAGAAAAAAACGTACAAAAAAAAAGAGGAAAACTTCCGGGAAAGTTCAAAAAGTGAATCGATGCAAAAAAAAAGTAGAGAAGAAAAAACTAAACTTTGAAAGAAAAAAAAAAAAAAATAGAATGAGAGTGCAAGAAAATTAGGTCTATGTGTGCGGTATTAAAGTATTTTCTATTTGGCATTAAATTCAACTTTATTGAGTTGAAAATGAGGTTTATGGGACATGCCATATACATATATGTACATATGTACATATATATGTAACTACGTCAAGTCATTTAAATATTTACCTGAAACGAGTGAAAGGGTGAAAAGTAATTTATCTTTAATTTATATTTAACATAAAAATATTCAAGTTATAGCATATAAATTATTACGAATATATATTTTTTGTACATATGGATATGAGGGAGGGACTTAAATGACTTTAATATCAATACTATTTAGATATATATATTTATATAGATAATCAACATACTTGGATTAAATATTCAGCTAAAAGTGTATCAATTTTTTTTTACATTATTTACAGAACAAATAAATTTTCAATAAATTGAAGAACTGTTCCCTTTAGAAAGGTTTATATGAAAGGTCTGTTCTAAGTGATATAGTTGCTTGATCTTAACACTTGTTATTAAATGAATGTAAATATATGTATCTAACTTAGTTATAACAGCAAATTTCCGTTTTTTTTTTTTTTTTTCAATCCGTATCCGTTTCAGTTTGTTGGCATTGAAATGCCCAAACAATATTTCAACTTGTTTACACTTTAAATTATTCATTTGGCCTGCACTTGACTGCAATTTAGCCAATCGTAGTAGCACTCCTAAAAACCAACAGCAAAACCAACATCCCCAGCACAACCCTCTGCGACAATCCTCCCGTTTTGATATCCCCGTGTCACCCCCCCCTTGTCTACCATGACCCAGTACGATTTGCATTTTCTTTTTTTCTTTCTTTTTGTTGTTGTTGTTGTTGTTGTTGTTAGGCCCCATCCATTCATCCCTCTCTTTCTAGTCTCTCTCTCTCTCTCTCTCTCTCTCTCTATCTCTCTCTCTCTCTCACACTCTTTTGCCACCTAGTCAGGAACAACAATTTTATTTTGTCGCATGTCGCGCGGAAGAGCAAATGCGTCAATAAATGCAACAACAAATGTTGAAAATGTTTTATTGTGTCAATGCTGGCCAAGCAATGTGGTAAAAGAGAGAGAGAGAGAGCGAGAGAGGGAGAGAGAGAGAGAGAGAAAGAGAGGGTATAACTCCCAAGCGTGCAAAACAAAATTGCAAAAACGAAACCGAATTCGAGTTTTGTCGTCCTGACACACATATTTCCAGCTCATTATGCCAGCTGCCATTAAAAAGAGAAGAAGAAGAAGAAAAAAAGTGAAAGAAAGAAAAGGAGGAGGAAATAAAATGGCAAACTGTACACTGAAAGAAAAAAAAAAATGTCGCCATTCATATCCTTGCACTTCAATCATTTGAGGGCAATCAACAAGCTCGAACAAAAATTGAGGTCAACACAAAAAGGTCGCGATAACAGCGCAAATAATTGGTAACAGTAAAGGCAACGGCAACGGCAACGGCAACGGCAACGGCAACGGCAACGGCAACGCCAAATGGCCAAATCGGTAAAAGGCAAACCGAAAATTGCATTGAACAGTTAAGGTTCTCAATTCCCCTTGGCACTTGGGACACTGAGAACGAACGAATGGTGGACGGACGGGCATACAACAGATGGAAAGAGATGAAGAGAGATGAAGTGGTATGGAGAGGGATGGAGAGAGATGAAGTCGGATGGAGAGGGATAAAGAGAGATGGAGATGGTAATGGTGATGGTAGGGCAGGTCAAGTCAAGTCAATTCAAACTCAAGTCAAGTCAAACCAGTCGAAATGTGGTCTGAATGGATGGCCTGATGTTTAAACATCTTAGTCCCAATCCTCAATCCCCTTCCCCCCCCCCCCTCCTCCTCTTCCTCCACCATCAAGATACCCCTCCTTGTTTCCAACCGCTTATTTATATATACATATATATAATTTATTTGGTCTAACATCGATTGATACATCTTCTAATCGAACTAACTAGCTAATCACGCACATTAAATATTAAGTACTTGGAAAATTAACTACTTTAGCAGCACTTGTAAGTATATATAAGTACATATACACATATCTGTATATATCATCTGTATATAATTACCAAATGTGTAGCTGAAAGACTTAATTCCTAGTTTAATTACAAAAATTCATTTAAATTACTTTTTTTTTTTTTTTTTTTAAATAAATTGAAATAAATTGCAAAATTCTTAAAATTAATAAGAAACAAATTTAATCAATAAATGATACATTTGCCGGATAACTTACATTAGTAATTAAAAAGTAATGTGCATGGAAAATAAAAAAAATATATATACATATATAATAAACAATATATAATAAACAAGAAAATTCTTAAAATTTATGGTAATCCATAAGTAATTAAGTAGAATATCAATTGAAACAAAAGTATTTAAGGAATTAAAAAGTCTTACATGTTATTCCCATTGTCCTTGCTTAAGTAATTTTATTCCAATTTGTATAAATTAAAGTAATTATATATATAGAACGAGTATAAACAAATTTTGTCATACATTTTATTGATGAGTTAATGTAGATGTGAATTCTTTAATTAACTTCTTAAATATATAAGTTGATTAATGATAATTTTATTTATTTATGTGATTAACTTACTTTAAGACATTTGATATAAATAAACGAATCAAATTGACTAATGAAATTATTAAACATAATTTAATGTGGAAAAGCAAACATGTGTTAAATGTAATTGAAAACCCATAAAATAGCTTAAAAGAAGAGTCGTTAAAATCAGCCAAGAACTTGAAGATCCAATCAATTTAAAGAATAGGTGCATGTATATACATATATATATATATGTGTATAACATCAATATTTTACCCCAACATATTTCTGTTTGTTTGTGTTTTCTTTTCTTTTCTTTTCTTTATGTATTTATTTTTTTTTTTTTTTTCTTCTCCCATACTGATCCATAAATATTTCAATAGATTTTCTCGAACACAACAAACACGGGCGGTAGAGCAATTTCAATGAATATATCAAAACTACTATAAAAATGCCGCAAAGTGTTTTTTTCTTACCTTAAGCTTAGCCACCTACACATGGCTACCGCATCCCAACCGCAGCAGCACCTTCGGCTCCGGCCTAATGCTTATCGACCATCAACAGTTGAAAAGGAAGAAGAGCACGGGGAAAAAAACAGATATATATATATATATATATATATATCATATATATATATATATAAATGAAAAAAAAAAAAGATATGAAATGCGGGGTTATGGCAAAGGGAGGAAGAAAATGTTTTCTACTTCTTTTGAATTTTCATTTTTATTTATTTGCGCATATTTGATTTGGTTTCCGTGTATGGGAATGGGGAGAGAGAGATAGAGAGAGAGAGGGCGGGGGGAATGATGGGTAAAGGGAGTAAGAAAAAGAGTTAAGGATGCTTATGGCTTTTTATATGCCTTGTTTTGGTTTTAGATGCACAAGTGGTACAAAGCCATGGGAGGTGGTAGAGAGGGGGGGGAGGGGCATAAGTTCAGCAGCATATTGAAGTAGGCGTCCGAGTGTCCATAATGTCCTGGCCTGTGTCTCTGCCAATAAAAAACACACACATACACTAAGGAAGAAATAGAGAGAGAAAGAGAGAGAGCGAGAGGGAGAGATAGATTGAAATATAAACACGCACATGCACATATGTATAAAGGATAACTCCTTGTTCCCATGTGTTCCTGTGTGCGCTGATTTAAATATCCTTGGCGAAACTCCGAGAGGGTTATGCTAAATATTTATGCATGACTGCTTTTCTGTGACATCAAATAAATCACTTTTATAGTTTCGTTTCGTAGCAAGAGGGAGAGGGAGAGAAACAGAGAGAGATAGAGAGAGAGACAAGGAGAGAGAGAAATAGAGAGAGAGACAGAGAGAGAGAGAGACGGAGTTTAGAGAGAGGGGCTTGGAGTAGTTTTCTTTTTTCATTTTGGTTATTTTTTGCCTCTTTTTTTTTTGGAAGTTTTTAAGTTTTCCTTCAGTTGTGATTCTCCGATATTCGAAGAAGTCCTTCTAATCCGAATGTATGCCTCTTTCTCTTTCTCTTTCTCTCTCTCTCTCTCTCTCTCTCTCTCTCCCCCCTCTCCCTCTCTATCTTTCTCTGTGTGTGTGTTTGGGTGTATTTTCTCATATTTATTGAGTTGAACAAATTGCCAGGACGCAATTTGCATGCCGCCCAGGAAACACAATGCCGAATAGCTATAACTTAATTCTTGCCATGTGTGTGTGTGTGTGTGTGTGTGTGTAAATGTTAGAATAAATCCGAATAGTTTTAAATAAGTTTTCAAAATAAAACACACCTGATAGAAAAAACCAACATTATTTACTTAACAATTTGGCAAAAAAAAAACTCAACATTTGCCATGATTTCCCCCATGACCCACAAAACAGAGAGATTGTGATGTATTGACAATGAAAAAGATAGCTAAAGAGGCAGACAAGGATAGAGCGAGTGAGAGAAAGAGAGAGAGAGAGAGAGAGAGAGAGAGAGGAGAGAGCGAAAGAGATAGAACAAGTGATAACTTTAACCAAAAAATTAATGGGGCAACTACAATAGAATTTATACATACAAACATATTGAGGCATTTAATGCCCAAACAGGAATTCTCTAAAAATCCTTCGATAGCAAAACAACAGAAGTTCCTATGCTCGTTCAAACTTTCAAGTAGCTCTTCGAATTTCAGATCAATATCTAGGTTAACTTGTACATGAAGGACTATTTGTATGGCAAAGGGATAAACAATTTAACCAAAATATGTCAGGATAAAAATGTTTTATCTAACTGATAAAGTGATGATTCCCGAAACAAATTGATGAACGAAACTTTTAATTAATCTGGAATTTCATTATAAATTGTAAATTGAAGTAAAATATATGCATTAATAATATTTGTAAAATTATTTCAGTTTCTTAATTTATAGTAATGAAAATTCAATACAAAAGTGTTGGAAAATTGGGAACTTTTTTGAATTAGCGCCCAACCGGCATAACTATTAGTAAATTAAAACAGTTTCAGATCGTCCCTGGCCCTGACCACTCACAAGAAATGAAACTGCAAGCCATACTACCTCCCCCCACACCCCATCCCCATATCATCCTTTCCTCTTTAACTGTTACAAACACTACCGGCAACTGCAATTTAACAGTGACAGTGCAGTTGGCGACGTCAACAGGCCGACAGACAACAGAGGCAGCGCAGTCTATAAAAAAGCTCGCTCTCTGGCTTTCGGAATCTCTCTCATACGCTCTCTGGCTTATAAATCACTCGCTGTCTCTCGCTCTCTCTCTCTCTCTCTCTCTCTCTCTTTATCTTTCTCTGACTGGGAAAGAATTGCAGCAGAAGCAGAAGCAGCAGCAGCAGCAGCAGCAGTTGCAGTAGCAGCATCAGCAGCAGGGAAATAAGCTTACTCCTGGATGCTGCTGCTGCAGCAGCAGAAAAAGCAGCAGCTGCAGCCTGAAAAATGTTGTAACTGTGCAGCTTATCCTGGAAATTACGTAAGCAACACAGGGAGCAGCAACGAAGGATGATGACGACAAAGGGCCAGGACGATGACAACGATGAGGACGAGGACGAGGACTACTGCAATGCTGTCGCAATGAATAAGGCGGCAAATCAAAACAAAACTAAATGAAAAATAAATCGACGACAGGCCAAATGTACAGACAGCTAGAGTAAACTTATAAAGAGTGAGAGAGAGAAAGAGAAAGGGAGAAAGAGAGAGGAAGGGAGAGAAAGAGGGAAAGAGAGAGAGAGAGAGAGATAGATAGAGTGCGAGAAGAGGGAAAAAGGAAAAGAGTAGGGGAAAAGTAACAGCGCTAGCAGCAATAAGGACCAGCGGAAAGAAGATAGAGAAATGCAATGAAGCAGCACAAATACAGAAATTAGGAGACGGGAGACGACATCGTCGCACCTTTTGGGTCCAAAAATTTGGCTTCATGTCATGCATATGCGTGTGCGTCCCTCTGTGTGTTGTCTGGCTTGATTTTGGCAATGCCCACGTGCTCTTTACGGTCTCTACGTTTCCCTATTCTCCCCTTTTCCACCAAAATTTCTCTGATTCTTTCCCTTCCCTTCTCTCTCTCTCTCTCTCTCTCTCGCACTCTCTATGTGTATGTGTGTGTTTGGCATATTAACGCTGCATGGGCTAGAAGGTTGAGGACAGGCGGAAATGAAAGAGGAGTAGAGCCCAAAACCGAAAGGATAATGACACTGGCGCGCATTTACCGCCAGCTGCCAACTTAGCTAGTTGGTAAATGCACATTGTATGTATAGATGTCAGTGTGTTGTTGATGTTGTTGTTGTTGTTGCTATTGCTGTTGGATGTTGTTGATGTTGCTGTTGTTGTTGTTGTTATTGCGGCAACATCTTCGATTGCATCGAAATGACGACATTTCACACACAGAATCGTAAAACCATGCTTTATGCCTGAAATATTGAAGCACCATACCTGAAAGTTTTCACATACATACATACATATACATATACACATGTACATGCATACAAACATACACAAGTACATACATATTATTTTCCCATTGTTTTCATTGTTCGGAACGTGTTTGGTAAACTTTAACCTAGAACCAATATTCCTAACGCATTGACTTTTGGTTACCTGCATCAAAAGCAATCAAAATGTTCAATTTCATTGAATTTCTAATATAATATTTATATGATCGAACAGGGGTATTATTATATCGAATAGAAAATTTATCTCCAATATCTTTTCAACGTATTGTTGTAAACCATATACTTGACTTTGACTTGATTATCTTTGCACAAGATAGTATTTAACGATTCCAATATATGTAGCATTATTTCTGTTTAGTTTAGATGTGGAAGATTATTAATCGATATTGGAACTAAACTAACTTTAAAAGTAACTAAAAGAGCATCTCAAGTGAATAGGTTCCCATTTATTATACTTTGTAGTAAACTTGCTTAAAAATTTTATCATAAATTACTTTGAAAGATTCAAAATTTTAATGCTATCAATCCTATTAAGTCCTAAACCAAAAAAGAAGTCACTTGATCTAAACGGAGGATCTTTTATTTAACTACATTTTTCGGTAAGCCGAAGTATGAGGTATACCCATAGTTCCCGAAATTTGGGATTAAAATTGTAAGTCTCTTTTAAATCTTTCGTGTTCGCTTTTATATAACGAATGATTCGAAAGGATCTGCCGTCGTTTTTTTGTTTCTCCTCCGTTTTACAGGATACACTGACTGTGTGTATTGCCGGGACTTGTGTCTAATATCGTTTTTTTCTCGTTTTTTTTTTTTATATTTGCTTCCAAGAGTAACGGTATTTAATCGATGCAGGAAACTTTTTGTTTCGTTGCTTGCTTGCACTTTGTGCTTTTTGTTTATTTAATTAATTTTGTGTCGCGTAAGATTTTGCCCTGGCATTATCATGAGAAAGAAATCATGGGCAAAGTTAGATTGTCTTTTGCCAGTTTCTGCCACAAATAGTCTGCTTGACACCACTTCCTGTATATAGCACTATAACCTCTGTTTGTTATCTTGTTAATTGTGCGCCTTCGTCTAAATGCCATTGCAATTTTTGAAGTGCTGCTGCTGCTGTTGCTGCTGCCCTTGCACCTATCACCTAGAATCCAAGAACCATTTTTACCATTTAGCCAGGGACTTAATTAGTTTGTTATCCTAAAAGTACCCAGACTCACCACCCACCGCCCACTCCCCCCCCCGCATATCATCCCTAGACTCTTACACCACCAGCAGTTGTCTGCACCGTCATGTCTAGCTAGTCTAGCAATTGTCCTCTTGTCTCTTACTCTTAGCGGAAGTGGTTTGACAATAGAACTTAATGAGTATAAGCGGAAATTTAATCAGCAGTATAAATAATGAAATGACAGCTGAAAAGCCAAACTCAAACCCACTGTTATTTCTAAATCTAGATTTTTGCTTGCCATTGGTCTAGGTTTCAAGTTACATGCACCCACCCTAACCATTCTCTTCCGTTTCTTATTGCCCACTTGGTCTACTTTGGTCAACTTTGTCCACTTGATCCACTATTGGGTCCAGTCCGGTCCGATTCGGGTACGTTAAATGAATCAAAACTCATTTGGCAGCGCTTGTTAAGTGTGAAATACTTGGCTGATGTGTTTGTATTAGTTAGCTGGTCGGTCAATCAGCCAACTTCTGTGTGGCTTGGATCCCTTCACGTAATTAATACAAATTTTCTCACACGAATGCAAATATTTTGTTACTCATGAAATTCGATGCGAAAACTATTCTCAGGTAAACCAATCTGTGAATGACATACGAGATATAGAAAATAAAAAAAAATAGTTTACCAAATTAAATTACAGCAGGTGAGGGGGAGGGGGAGGGGGAGATGAGATATCAGTTGGAATGGTATTGCTTTATTGATTTTAAGTTATGTAAGATGACTTAGTTGAAAATTTTATAAATTTAACATTTACTTTAATGAAAATAATTGGCCATAATTAAGTTATTGTCGGCTTAGATTGAACTAAATTTAAAATGATTACTAAAAAGAATTAGCCTTTGATATTAATAGCTTAATCGAATAATGTTTTTAAAATTGATCGAAAATTCATTCATTAAACAATAAAAATCTTCTGTAAATCAAAACATTTTCTAACAATAAACTTGATAGAAATGTAAGATCTTGTCATAATTCTTAATATATTATATCTAATATATTTTATATAATTTATTATAGTTTATTATAATCTATTACTATTAATTATTTTAAACAAAAGCAAGCAAATTTGTCATCGATGCTGATATTCGATAGTAATTTACATTAATGCTGTTTAATTAAATAATTGCCTAAACAAATATATTTATTAACGAATAAAGCATATATATCTAACAAATTAAATTAAAAAATTATTATAATTGCTTATGTTAGAAATTAAATGGAATTGAATGGAAACTTTGTGCCAGACTCCACTGAATGTAATTTTTTTTAAAGTTTAGATAAAACAAAATCAGGGAAATTGCAAATTTCTTGAAGTTTGTAACCTGCCACATATGAATGTATACATATACATATGTAAATGGATACGAGGTGAGCACCATAAGTTTCTTAAGCTTACGCTTCATTCTAAACAAATGCAATTCGAATCTGTTACTGAGACTGCTTCTATGGAAAGACATAATTATTTAGTTTTTAGTTGATTTCATATTTATTTTTTATGCATTTATTTTTACTTATTGTTAGCAACTTATAATTGTCATTCAATTTTTGATAAGTTCTCCATTTTAATAATATTCCTATAAATAGTTTTAAATATTGATTCTATTCTATATTGTTTTAAATTTTTTTTTCGAAAGTTTTCAAAAATTGGATGGGGTAAGAATGTGTCGTTATATTGATAAACTTTTAATTCATACCTCGTACTATCATATACATAAGACTTGTTGGGGCTTAACCCTAACATAACCCCCCTCAACATACCATACCATCAGCACTTCCCATCCACCTACAAAACAACCATTCAAACCCTTGGCATATTATTGCCAAACTTGCCATTTGGCTGTTTGCATAAGGAAAAAACTCCTTTTTTTTCCCTCCCCCCCGAAAAATGAAACAATAGTCAAACTCCAAATAAAGACGGGGGCGAATGGCAATGTCGGAAATGTGGGGTTTTGGGTTCACGTTTGGATTGTGCTGTGTGCTCCGGAGCATGCAATTTGAATTGAACTTTCTGCATGCAAATAAACTTCATCACACATCCCACATACAGACCTTCACATTTCGACCAGGCCGAAGGGATAAGTGGTGTTTGGCAGGGTGTGTGTGTGTAGCAGGGATGCGGGGTCTCGGTTCTGCAAGGGAGAGAAGAATTTAATTTTCCAATTCATAAACAATTTCTGCAATAAAAAGCGGAAGCCAGCCAAAAGTAGCAGCAATAATAGTAAAAATAATAAAACTAAGCAAGCCAAAAGTAGAAGAAGAAAATACATACAAACATACAAACATACAGACACACACACACACACACACACACACATAGACACATATGAAAGAAAATCTTACAATGGCTAGCCATTTTACAACAAGGGGCGTGGCTTTGATTTGCCTCTTTGTATTTTTATTTATTTTTTGTTGGTTCGTTTTTTTTTTTTTTTTTATTATTATTTTTAGTGTTATTTTATTTTATGTTTCCCGCGTAGACAAATTTCCACTTCATATGCCAAAACATTGTATCAAATAAAGAAAAATAAAAGGAAAAACTAAAAAAAAAAAAAAAAAAAAACACCAGCTTATTAAGCGGAAAAGTCGACACAAGCGTTACCCATTACCAAGTGCGGGTGTTAGCTATGTAATAGCTAAGCGAAATAAGTGGAAAACTATTTGAAAAAATATTTGTTTTTTTTTAAATTATAAAAGGATATACCTAAAGAGAAGTATTTTTATCAATTAAAAGTTAAGAACTTTTATCAAACAAAATAAATGTTACTTGGTTAAGTGAAAGTTCTTATATACCCAATTGGTTTATTTATCTTTTACTTATTGTTTTTTCTCTTTGAGGGGGTACTCAAAAGCGAAAGGGTTCTTAATGTAGACAAACTTAGAGAAAATTTTGCCACAAACTGAGTGGTAACAGTGTTGCAATCGTATCATAAAAAGAATTCCAGAAATCAGAAACTATGTATCTGGCAGTTCGATTCACAATAACTTTTTTAAAGTCATATCGAACTGTGTGTGTTTTTTTTTTCTTTTTTATTTTCTTTCCTTAATCTTGTTGTCGTTGGAAAGTTGGAAAATCAAATTTGCTCAGTTTAATTGGCATAATTATTCGATTATTGGTAGCTTTTTATGCAAAAAAAAGAAAAAAAATTCAATTGTCCTTTATCTCGAGGACCTTCTGCAAAAGTGGACATTGCGTAGTGGGCTGCTTCCTGCTGCTTTCAACAATTGATACTGATTTCTATACATAGTCTCTAGTCCTAGACTAACTGGATAATGGTTAAATGTTTTATGGTCAATCGGAAAGAAGACAGATGATGGAGCATAGAGTCATAACAAGTTATTGAAATTGCAGTAATTTAATTGTAGTAGATATTCCACAAATTCCTTATTTGTTCCCTTAATAATTATTTATAAAATGTGGAAAAAATATTAAAAAATTTCTATTCCTAAAATATACAAAAATAAATAAATAATAAATAATAATAAAATAAAATAAAATTAAATAAAAAAAAAAAAAAAAAAATCAAATGATAACATAATATAAATATGTATGTATGATTTTCTTGTTTCTTCTTTCTTATTGCCCATTGTGGTACACATTTTATCGATCTATTCATTTCTCTATTTCTGATTGCATTGCATCTTCTCACAATGATAAAAATTTCATGCAATTATGATGGCAGTATTCCCCATTTCTGATCCCACAACTGTTTCTGAACAAATCCCAAGCAGGAAAACCTAAGCGAAAATAACAGAAACAACAACAACAAGAACAAAAAACAAAAAAAAAAGAAAACCAAACAGCAGGGGAAAACCTAAATTCGACCAGCCATGCGTGTACGGTTGGTAATCAAACGCTTAATTAATATGACACACCAAATAGAAGGGGAACGATGAGTGCCAGACAAGAGAGATAGAACAGTTACTCTTTCTCTTTCTCTCCCTCTTTCTGTTGCTGTCTCTGTCTCTGTCTATGTTCAATGTGGTCAAACAATTTTTGTTGTATTTTTGTTGCGGACATTGGAGAGGAACAAGCAAGGTTTTGTCATCAGGCTTTTCGGTTTTTGGCCATATTACTGATAACACACAAACACACACACACACTTGTATACATACATACATATATATAGATGAATCGCGGTATACTACAGGACCGCACTGAGGGAGCACCAACGCTTGCGGTAATTGCTTCATAATTGAACAATTATGCAAACGTGATTTGATTGAAGTGATTATATGGCCGCTTATGCTCCGCCTCCAGTTTTTCCCCAATACAAACTCTCAATTCTTACCAATACCACCTCCCCCACCTGCTCCCTCACCACACTTCTCTTCTACCAAATACCACTTAGCTAACCGTTTGTGTTCGCTAATTGAATGGATATTGTATATCATTTTTATCCAATTGATTTATTATTATTTGAATTGAAACGACAGTTAACTGAAATTCTAGATTCTTGATGAGAATTGCATAATGATACGCACACTTATTCTTAGTATGTATATTAAACTATTGTTTTTGAAATGTTAACAATTCACATATATATACATATATATATATTTATTTCATTTTCAATTAAATTTTAATACTTTATTAAAGTAATTTATATATATATATTGTTGAAAGCTTCAATTCAAGAATGTACAAAAGAATTCTTGAAATTTCGATTTCTATTATTAAGGATATAGAAAACTGCAGTTTCATATTGCGAAAAAAAACACATACATATATGTATCCATATATATGTAGGTATATAGAGGAAAGTTGAATGAAATGAAAGTTTTTAGAATTGCCAGCTGACTTTTATGATTTGTTTGCCATTCATTTTAGTTTTTTTTTCCTTTTTAGTTTTTTCTTGTTTTTTTTGTTTTTGGTATTTAATTTATGCATCGCGTTGAGTTTTTGGCAACTTTTATGATTCCTAAATCTGCTAATAGCATTTGCAAAAACCAAATTGAAAATGAGTTTTTTCTTTCCATGATTTTCGTTTTAACTAACCCCCCACCTGGCCAGTCACCTGGGTAGGCAACGTTTTGGCATAAATTAATTGAAAGTTTCTCCGCAGATTGAGTGAGTGAATGAACGAATGAATAAATGAATGAATGACTCACTGACTAAGTGACGAAGTGGCCAAACTAAATGAGTGGCTCATCATCAATTAACGTTGACAAATGGAAAAAATCAAGAAGCCAAAAATGGAAAAAAAGAAAACCGAAGAAAAAAAAAAAAAGAAAAGGAAAATGTGAACGGGCAGCGACAGTGGCAGCTAATTGGCGCCTAGCCTGAAAATCAAACAAAAGCCAAAGGAATGACAATAAAACTGGGCGATTAGCAGGCACACACACACACACACACACACACACATACACACAGATGTACAAACACACACACGCACAGTGAGGACAACGATATCCTAACGATGCTAAAAGCGGCATTAAGTATCAATCATACGTAGACCCACAGAATGTGAGTGAACGAGTCGAGGGAAAACAGAAAAAAGAGAGAGAGAGAGAGAGAGAAAAAAAAAGAAGAAAATTGAAGAGGGCCAACTAGGACTAAAGGGGAAGAGGGGCTGGTCTCCTTCTCTTGAATCCGGCGTGCGTGTATGCCAGTGTATACATGAATGTATGTTTGTGTATATGTATGTACGTATGTGTGCTGTTTGGTTGTTGTTGTTGTTGTTTTTATTTTTTTTTCCTCTTTTTTGGGTGTGCGTGTGTGATTATCGGTCGCTTGTTACACGTCTAATCTGTTAAATCCTGTTTACCAAGATTACAAATCAATTGTGGCCAGAAATAAAAACACACACACACACACCCAAAACACACACCACACACCCAAACACACACCACACACGCACACACACACACACATGTGGCACAAGCACAATCTTTCTCTTCCTTTCTCATGTTTTCTCTCAGTTTTTGTTTTGTTTTTATTGTATTTTTTTTCTCCGATTTTTTTTTATTTTTTTTATTTTTATTTATTTATTTTTCAGGTTGGGGGGTGCGATTGTGAATTGGGGGCCACACTGAAGGTCTTACTGAAAGGGTCTTATCAATATTGCCAAAATGTGTTTTGGTTAGGCTTTTAATACGTTAAAAATTGTTATATTAAAGTCGACAAAATGTATTTAACAGGCAGAAGGTAACATTTTCGATCCCATAAAGTATATATATGTATATAATTTTGATTAACAAAAACAAACAAGACACTTAGATCTTAAAAACTATAGATAAGGCCATTCAATTTAAATTACTTTTCGATTTGGATTACCAATTTTTTATTTAAATTGATTTAATTTGTTTAACTTTTTTCTTTTATAGTATATCAAATGGAAGTTAATATACTTAACAAATCTCTTAACAAATACTTAATCCAATAAAACAAGAATAAAGATAAGAATAGGACATAACACATTGTTTATGATAACTTATTTTAAGAGATACCTATGATCGATAGCATAGAATGGCTATATAATAATATATAAATTAGTATACCTTAAAGGGTAAACAAGATTCTAAACCAAATTCGAAAAGTTTTCTATTAGTAGCAAGTAGAGACCATTCTGAAGGCAAAAGTTTACAAAGGGTTTTCAGTTACCATCGTTTTGTTACTCCCAAAGGGTGAGAGCCAGATTGTTTGGCCAATGTTTAGAGATTTGTCCATAGAACAACTGGTTAGTATATTTCTCTCTGTATTGGCTAGGCTAACGTCTATCCATCTATCCATCTATCTAACTATCTATCTATCTGAGGAATTGTTGTCAGAGTTGTCGATGTCGTCGTCGGGTTGCCATTGGTGACTATAATTGATGTTATCAAAATATTGTTTGTGGCGTAATTTATCAATAAACACCAATCGAGTGGAAATAATTTGATTATGCTTGATTTGCTTTTCGAGGCATATTTGTGGTGTAAATACTGAAGCACACACACACACATATACATATATAGAGAGAGGGGGAGAGAGGGAGACAGAGAGACGGAGAGAAAGAAAGATGGACAACACACATACACATACTTTCACACATATGGGCGTAGGGTGAAAAAAAAAGTGATACATAAAATACATACGTACATAAATATATATATGTATATAGATACATATAAATATATATATATATATATATATATACTATGTATATTGACTTTATGGGTTTTAAAGCTTTCACTCATTAATTAGCTTTTAATCAACATACAGATCCAAAAAAAAGAAAACAAAAACATAAAAAACAGAAACAGAAACAGCAAAAAAGATGGAAAAAAAAGAACAACCCCCCTCTCCCCAAGCCCAATTCCATCTATAAAAGTTAACTAAGTTGATATTTAATTGTCAATTTGTGCTGTGCGCTTCAATGGTTCAATATTTCCTACATTTTAATGCTATTAAATACATACAAATATATTCCAATAAAGTTGCAAAATTAATGACCAAAACAGTTAACAAAAAATGCCTTTAAAAATAAAAACAGAACTAACAATTGATAAGAGCGAAATCTGTATAGCCTTTGTTCAAACTATTCCATTCTAGTAATCTTACAAAAAAAAAAAAAAAAAACTATAAAACTAATAGTCTATAACCATGACGATTGAATTAATTTATTTTGCACATATTTTTCTCGATTTATGCCTAACGAAATTGAAACCAAAATCAATATACACATTGCGATAGGGTATTAAAAGGCTATAAACGGTCAAAGCGTTTACTAAATTGATACGCACAATTAGTTTGTAGCCCTGTAAATGGTATGAGGCCACATAAGAAAAACTAAAAAAAAAAAACAAAAAGAAAACAAATATACAATTTAAGAGAAATTATTTTTATTTTATTTAAAGAAAATCCGATAGAAACTTTGTCTAAATTGGAAATCACATAAGGTTAACAAAAATTGTTCCTTTTACATTTGCTTTATATGTGAGTTATATCTCAGTTATTAGTCCATATTTTGCATATTCTAATGGATTTTAAGATTAATTAAAATACATATTATTAATGGCATACTTTTGAAAATGAAACTTCTTTAATATTAGTGAATCATTCATTATATTCAAATGAAATTGAATAATATAAAGTCGGTAATTTTTGACCTATGTAACTTTGTCCTTTAGATCGATTCACAATGTTATCGAAATGTATAAATATTAGTCAAATTTAATTGGGTTGGGTGATTTGGTCTCAGCGTTTGTCGTAATTAAAGTCAACGTTCAATGTTCTCTTTTTCCTTTCTTTCTGCCAATTCCCTGTTTCATCATGACATCATCTTAACTAAGCCAACCATTCTCCATAGTTTTCATAGTTTCCCAAACATAATTTTCCTTCCTACTCATACCGAACTATGCTCTTGAGATTCCTCTAACCTTTTCATCTCGCCACCTTTCCACTACACTATAAATGGATGTGGGTGTATGTGTATCTCTCTGTGTGTGTGTGTATGTGTGTGTGTGTGCATGTGGCTGGCAGGCCAGGACTATGATGCCTGACTGTGGCAGCTTCTGGTTGAAGCTACCGTTGCGGTTGTTGCGGTTAAACCGCAGCAAGCCTGACCTGACCCGACCATAAAGCGAGTTACAAAAACCCCAAAAAACAAGTTCACTTCAATGTCGACGACCGCCCGCATAATTTTCGTTTTGGTTGCTTCTTTTTTTTTTCCTCCATCTCCATCTCCACCTTCTCCTTCTACTTTAGTTTTTCTTTCCCCCTTTTTCTCTTTCGTTATTTTTCCCTTTTTTTTTTTTTTTTGGGTTTGTATCTTTATCTTTGGGCCATGTTATTGATACGTTGTGCGATGCGCACCACAAATCACAGTCCAATTAAATGTCCAGTCGAGTCTCCAATTAAAGCTGCCACTGCAGTAGTAGAAAGTATTGTGGTGCGAAAGGGGGGAAAGGGGTGGGGTAAAGGGGGATGTGTAGACGGATTGCCACGAGTATGGGTAGAACCAATTGTGAAGGCAACTATCCAGTTGCCAGCTGCCGGGCCAAGCAAAACGGTGCAAAACTTTTCAACTGGCGAAAGTTTCGATGTCGCTTTGTCGAGCGGCAAATAAACCCAGAAGACCAGCACCCAGGACCAGCACGAACCAGGGCAGGATACGAAAATTTTCAAATAGACAAATTTACAACTCGTACGTGTATGCATATATATACATACTTATATATACATATATATATATATATATATATATATATATATATATATATACATATACATTTATATATATATATATATATATAAAAACAATAATCTATGAAATTATCTGAATATAATAAATATTTGAAAATATTGATGAATTTGTATATATAAAAAAAAATGTTGTAAATACTATGTATTAATGAAACTCATTCCAAAAAAAAGTCTTAAGTTAATTCCCATTCAGTAGATCAAATTAACAAGTTTTTAACAAATTTTTTGAATTTTTATTTATGTAGAAATTACATTCAAGTCAGATCAGTAATATCAAACACTCTTTATATATATTTTCCTAGCATTCTTTGTTAAAAAGAAACAAAAAAAAAAAACAAGCACAGCTTATGGAAATTCTAGAATGAAAATAATACTAATTAAATAATAAAAATTTTCGTCCTTTGACCAACAAAATGATGCTGACAGATCTTTTATTTAAATTTGATAACTTTATGATTAGTTTAAAGAATTTAAATTTAAATTTTTAATTTAGTTAAATTGACAATGATCGCCATTGATCAACACTTGATTGTAATTGTGATTGTGAAAGTGATTAGTAATTCGGAAATGTGAGAGACAAGTTGAAAAGTTGAAATAACTTTTCTTTGCCACAGTTCTAGTAACTTTCCATTAAAACATTTAAAAAGTTGAAATATTTTTATGGTTGATTGTAAACTAAACTATTTGAATTTTCTCTTTGCTGTTGTTATTATTATTTGTTGTTGTTGTTGTTGTTGCTGCTGCTGCTGGTGTTATTTGCTGTTGCTCTCGTGATTTTTAGACAGTCAAAGTCGATGCCGACAGCAACAACAACGGCAACGGCAACGGCAACGGCAGCGGCAGCGGCAATGCTTCGTCTCCGCTTAAAAGCGTAAAATGCATAGAGTTTATATAAAGTTTGTTGTAACACAAAAACCTAGAACTTTTTGATGTTTTATTAATTAACTTTTTGCATTTTACAGTAGAGTGTGGGGAATGTGGGAATGATGGGCTGGTCTTCGAGAGAGAAAGGGAGAGAGATCTATATATATATTTTTACATATAGAGATGATGTTGCAAAAAGGGGTAATGGGAGGCGGGGTTGAATGTGTATGTGGTTAAAACTTTGATGCCTGTTTTAGTTAGTGACGTACACACCGCACACATATGCTTTGAGCATATTAAAATATTTATGAGAAAAAAAAGGAGAGTGAGAGAGTGAGAGAGAGAGAGAGAGAGAGAGCAAAATTATAAAAAAAAAGAGAGGAAAGGAAATGTTAGGAGAAAAGTCTTTACCTTCACTTTTCTCTATTGCAACTTTCTGCAATTTTCCTCTTTGCCATATTTTCTTTTTTTTTTTTCTTCTTTTTTGTTTGTTTTTTCTTCTTTGCAAATTTTTCACTTAATTGCTCGTAAAATGTGCAAAAACTTTTTGATCAAATAAAAATGTTGCGCATACGCACAGTTCAACAACTTCCCCACCGACCTCATTAATATATTATTCTACGCATAGAAGAAAAATATAAAGAAAAAAAGAAAAATACGAAGGAAAATAAGAAAGTAAATGATGAAAACGCAGAAATGAAAATCGAAGCGAAAGCGAGACTCCAACTCACCAAAAACTCCCATTATAAATCTTTGAAAATATGCCATAAATAATGCAAACAATTTGCCAGCATAGAAAACCAAACCGAAAAAATGGGCAATCCAAAAGCAAAAGCAAACGCCAAGTTAAAGGGCAACGGGAAGAGGGAAAGGCACAAAATGCCAAAGGAAACGATACGAACTGAATATAAAGGCAAGAAGAAGTTGTAGTAGATGATGCGTTTTTGAGAGGGGCAGAACAGCACTTCACAAATGGAGCTGGGGCAATATAAGGAAAAGACATAGGCACAGACGCAGATAGAGGGCAACAACAAACAACAAACGCAGAAAACGCTGGAAAAATGAACATGGCCATACAACTAACTAATGTTAGAATCGAAAAGGAAACCCTACAAAATGATACCCTAACAATTTAAGAAAATTAAGTATATACATACATATATAAATTATTATTTCAAAGAAAAAAGGCAAACATATCGTCGAAAAGTCTCACATTTGGAATTGATCTTCGACGATTAACATCAACATATTTATTTAATATTATTTCTACATTTAGTATTATTTTCCAATAGGAAATTTATTTTTTTAATTTCAACAATTTTTAATTATTTATAATAAGCTAATTCTTGCCTAGATCACATCAAGAGCTCTAAATTTTGTATAAAAAAATCTTTCTTTTTCTTCCATCCGACTATTTGTTAACTGAATTGTGGCAGGATTCGCTTACTTAGTCCTACATTTTGTTATCAAAATGGCAAAACCATCATTTTATCAGCATACAATACAAAAGACTTTCGATCCTTTTCGTTTTGTTTTTTTTTTTTTTGTTTTTGAGATTTGCAAGGGTATTAAATAACAACAAAAACAATTGCCAAGGCAGGGAAACTTGTATTTTGCGCGGCAATAAAAAATGTTTTTTTTTCTTTCATTCTCCTTTATTTTTGTTGTTTTGTTTTTCCCTTTATACCCTGTAACCCATACTTGATATGCGGGTATAATGGGTTATGAGAATTAAAAAAAAAAAAACAAAATATACAAATACAATATATATAAAATATTTTACACTGCAATATAGAGTAAAAAAGTCAAATAGTTTTAGCCTGAAGTTGTATAAAATATTATCAAATTAAAAACAAAAACTATTTAAAACGATTTTTAATATTGAACATATATGAAAATAACATTTAAATTACTTAAATTAAGTTTCTTGTAAGTACGACCGAATTATTAGTTTTTTAATTGATATTTTATGTAAAATGAAACTCTCGGAACACTTAGTATGTAAGAGTCTATTAGTTAATAATAAATAAAAAATAAATCTCATAGAGCTCTTGATTTCTTTGCCAAGTGGAAGGATTCAGTAAATGAGAAAAAATGTGTAACAAATACAAAAGACGTTAAAAGATACCTATAGATTAGAAGTTTATTAATCTATGAAAATTGATATTATTACAGGGTAACTCACAGTCAATGCACTGAGCTAACTTACCGATTATTTTTTTTTTCACTGTGTTCTGGATTAACAGCCCAACGCAAGAACAAAGGGCACAGAGAGTTGGAGTTAAAGTTGGATGGAAATGGTGGGGCGAAGGGTATAGGAGATAGCAGCAGTTGGGTATGGGCATGATAGAGGGGTAAGGCAGCAGAAAGAAGTGGGGAATTGAGGGGGGGGAATGGAGCTTACACAGGGGTAGCTTGGCATAACGACACAACAAAGCGCACCAGGCACGAGTACAAAAGTACAATAAAATTGCATACGAAAGCAGTTTACTGCAGACGAAAAAATTAAATTAATGAAGAAAAATGGTAATAAAGCGTTAGTCACGTGTATCTGTCTCTGTCTATCTTTCGCCAGCTCAATTTCCGTCTCATTCACTCCACATAAATACACATTCATACATACAAAAATATATGTATATGTATGTATATGTGTATGTATATATGTATGTATGTATATATAGAGTAGAGTATAATAGAATAGGCAAGAGCCACAATTCTGACAAACAGACAGAGATAGCGGCAACTAAGAAAATGGAAAGAAGACAATCCCCACAAATAAATAAAAACATGTTAAAAAAAAAAACAAAAAAATACAAAACAAAATTCAAAAACAATTCATAATTCTTTCGTTTTACGTTTAAGACTCAAACATCGTTAATTATGATAACCTACATTTAAATGCTGATCTTCAAAAATCCACATTTATCTACATATATTCCTCACAATCGAATCTCCAATTAAGCTTATTAGTTATTAAATTAAAACAAAAGTTAATATGGAATCTGAGAGGTCAAAAAGCGAATTTTGTATTAAGATAAATTATATTGACAGAAATCTTAAAAAAAAAACAAGAGTTTTTCAATAAAATTACAAATTCATTTATAATTGAATATAACGAAGGAAATAAAGTACCTCCTAAGTCCTTTTTGATGTTCTTTTTTTGAAATAAATATATATTTTAAAATCAGTTCTAGTTATCCGAATCGAATGAATATGGATAATTCAAGTCTCACTGTACATTTTTATGATAATTGTATAATTGTAATTCATTGTAATCAATTGTAAAAAAACATTTATTCAAATTGGCTTTATAAAATTATATATTTTTGATTCCTTGATGCAATGCATATGAATATAAACCTCAAGTTCTATAAAAAGATGCATCGAATTATTGTTTTAGTAAACTTTTTCAACAAAATTATTTAAAATAATAGTTAAATATTGCAATAAAGATATACATAGTAATAAATATTTAACAATGAAGAAATTTTGGGAGATATTGTAGATCACTTTAAGAGAACAAATCCAATAATTTCATATACATTTTTCTAGTTTTAAAAATAGTAACATTTTATCCCAACAATGTTGTTGCCCTTAATATATGTACATATGTATGTATGTATGTATGTACTATACTCTGCATCCCATTGTTGTTTAATTAGCATCGTTGGTAATGACTAGATGAAGAGGCGCAGTCATCTCTCTTTTGGTGGAAAAATCCACATCATTTTGATTTAAATCAATTGATTGAGGGCCCTGTGAAAATGATGTATGAGTTCAATAGTAATGAATTCTTAATTGAATACCTGCTGTACATTGACAAAATTCCAGAGGTTAATCAAGCGAAAATTATGCAGTCATGGTGAGTGCAATAGTATGTCTACCATTAATAATTAGTATGACACACACACACACACAGAGACACACATACACACACACACACAATGCAGTTACAATAGATGAATTTTTATTATCGTGCATATCTGGTTTTTCATTGTTATAAAAAAAATATCTAGTTTTGATATTTCATCGCGGACCTCTGAGAGTTTTGTTCGCAAATGATGAATGTTGTAATCAGGACGAATGTGCAGATGGGACAAGGTAAAACAGGTGGATGGGTAAATATTATCGCATCGTTTATTTTGCACTAATTTAAAGCTAACATTATAAATATTGATGTCGACAGACAAACAGACAGACATACACTATAAATGACGGACTGACTGACTGACTGACTGACTGACACAATGTTAGACAAAAAGAAAGATAGACAAGACAGACAAATATAATTTAAGGGAGGGCAGACGGACAGCAACTGAAAGCGAAAGCAAAATGTATGACATGCCCCCTGTGGCCTTTAGGATCAAAATGCTGCTTTCGGGTTCACTGACTGAATCGCGAGGGAGAAGGTGAACTGTTTTAATAAGCCTGGTTAAAATGTCTTTCCATGCTGGCAAACATTTGCCATGTGCTTAGTTAACACACAGCTTGCCCACAGGTAACCAACGATCGCCACCCTTAACCGCTGCTTACCCATACCAAAACCAAATGGTTGAGTGCCCAGGACTTTGCCAATGCCTGCGAATTAAGCGCAAACAAACAGCCCAACGAGTGGCGGTAGCGAGAGTAAAATGTGGCAAGAGGAGTGGGTGTCGTGAGGCTCATCAACAACACGCGTCGTCCCACGGCAATTGTCTGTGTGTGTGTGTGTGTGTGTGTGTGTGTGCGTGAACGAGTATGTATGTGTATATTTGTGTATAAGTTTGTCTGTCTGTGTGTGTGTCCTATCATTTTCAACAACTGTTACAAAGAGACCAAAACAAAAAAAAAAAAAAAAAAGAAAAACTTCAAAACGAAAGTTAACTTTGTCACACCGAATTAATTGTACACTTGCAATACTTGAAACCCCACGCACCGGGTAAAAATTGAAAAACTTTCTATTTGCCACATTGTAGATAGCATAGAAGGATTACTTAGATAGGATTACTTATCCTAAAATTAAATTAAAAATCTCAGAATCTCTACAAAGCTTAGCTCTATATCTGCACATACATCGTTATTTGTATCCTTAATTTAAATATATATATGTACATACTTAACATTTTCTTACCATCTTTTAATTTATAAAAAATTGTAGTGTATTATCTGAAGTAGGTAAAGAAGTAAATGAAAAATTCAACATCTGAGATGAAAAGCAGAGTGAAGTGCCAAAACCATGAAGCTGGCTGAAAGAGTAGCCAAAATAGTAGTCCTTGGGTCCAGTGCATTATCCTGTGTGCGTGTGCTGTGCTGTGCTGTGCTGTGCGGCCTATAAGCGCGCGACTTGCGATGATTGATGACAACAATGTTTCCTCTTCCAACTTCCAACTTCTCACTCCAAATTGCCATAACATCGCCGAACACAAACCGTCGTGCCCTGGCACACCTGCAAACGTATTTCTTGTATTTCCTTCCCCCTTTTTATTACGAGTATTACATATTTTCTTCTTTTTTTCCCCCCTTTCCCCCCCTTTTTTTTTCATCTCCTCTTTTGATTTGTATGGATTTCCGACTTTCTTCCGATTGGTTGCGTCTTTTCTCGCCATGGTGTTTCTAATGTCTCTCGTTTATTTTTTTCTTTTTTCTTTCTTTTTTTTTTTTTTTTGTTGGTTTCTTGGTGGGAGCCTGAAACATATGTAAAATTCATAAAGCAACGTCTCTCATCCTCCTTCATTTCTCTCTCGGCTTCACTGCGAAGTGAAGGTCCGGTCCATCCAAATTTTGGCACGCACGCAGCCATAGCAAGTGAGAATGTCAGAGATAAAGAAGGCTGAATGTTGAGAGAGGGATATGCAATTGATGGACTTGGTAAATGCCCTAAATATGTGTAGGAGGATAAGTGGCCCTAATTAAATAAAGATAAAAAGAACACCTAAAACTACTTTTCTTTATGAATGAATGTATAACGAAATCTAATTGTTAATTTAAACTAAATTATAGTGATAACTGATGCTATAGTAGATTTAAACTAACTCTCATCCTATTCGCAAATTTTTTTAATAATTTTTGAATTTATCCATGCAAAAGTAGACATTTCATTGCGTTCTTATGCTAAGAAATATGTTAGTAGAATTAGCTCGAATTCAAATATAAAAACTGCATGTCTTTCATATGATGGGTATAAAATATTCGAACTTAATTTACAAGTCGTATGCCACATAGCGCTTTCGTTTTAATAAGTATTCGAAAAGCATGGAAATGGTGGCAATAGTTTAGATCAGGTATAAGAAAAACTTTATATTTGTTTTTGTTTGTTTGCCGTTTATTTGGCACAAATGTTTGTCTTTAAATTAAACTTGATTTTTGAGCAAACTTTATGGTGGCAACGGTGCGACTACCCTTCTGTTTATCAGAGGCTTTACGTGCCTCTTGCCACATTATTTCTTCCTTTTTGCTCGGACAAAAACGAGAAATTCATTTTTCAACTTCTCTTGGGCGGCTGCTGCTGCTGCTGTTGCGGCACGTTGAGACTTTTACTTGTTAACGGGGTCATAAATCATGCGTGAAAATATCGAACGGAGGCAAACAGATTTTACCCGGGCAACAACAAAACCCCAAACAAAAGAAAAGAAACGAAAACGAAACACAACGAATATCGTACAAAAAAAAGGGAGCAAAAAAAAAAAACCTCTCAAAAATGCAGCGGCGCACTACTACTTAACTTCTCTACCCATAGCGTAGGTCCACCCGAAAACAGAAAAACCCTTTTTTTTGTCTGCTTCGTTGCTGTTCTGCTAATAATAATCGATTTGTTTGTTTGCTTTTAATTTCCTACCAAACTTTGACTGCTCACGTAGAACCCGCCCACAGAACTTCCGGATTTTTCCATTGCCAGCATCTGGCTAATCTTTGAAAGAATTTGTAATTAGCCTCCTATTTAGCCTATATTTAGTAGGCATAGGATTTTCGTATGTTTATGATTGTGTGTGTGCATATATATATACGTATTATTTTTATAATTCGAGTAATATTATAAAATAATTTATCATTTTTTATTTTTTTTTTTGTTAATTAACAAAGTTTACATAAAAATAGAAAGTCGAATTTATATTAAGATAATTAAATTGGAATTTTTTTTCCAAAAATATTACACTGTTTTGTCTTAGTGGAAGGAAAAACGTTTGAATCACTGTACATATGCAGTTATGTATGTATGTATGTACATGCATATGTGGGTAGATATGTTTGTATATACACTCATTCCTCACAAATGATTTTTATGCCACTCTAATCCAAGCTATTCAATTCCTCACAATAAAAAAATAGTACCGTTAAATGTATGCATACGTACATTACACCTTTTCTTTAACTGACTCTCTCGATTATTTCGAATCATTTGTTCAGGAGAATAACACGAACTTCATATACTAACATGTACTCTCTCTGGATTAGCGGATTCTGCTCTCTTTGCATATTGGGTACACTTGATTATACACTGACAAAATACTATGAAAAGCAAATAAAGATGCAATTAATATAAATAAAAATAACTCGTATGGGATAATTATTATTAAGTTGAATAATATTATCAACTTTGGTATATATTTATTATTACATGAAAATCTTTTTAATATCTTGAGTTAATCAAAGTTAGATGTAATATCTTTAATTTTTTTTCAAAGTGTACTCCACTCTTATCTGTCCCCACTAATATAACGGTGCTTGTTACAGATATGTGTAGGCGTAGGAGTTAAGACATACACAAGTATATACATACATCTGTACAGTAAAGGAAGTTTATCTTTCTCGTTCAATTCGATTTCAGCTTTCATCAGGTCGTGGTCTAAGCTGATCTTGTTCTTGTGTTAATTGTTTCATGTTTTCGTATACATACATAGTTAAATAAAAAGTGAGATTTGAGTGTTGAATGTGGGTGGTTAATAACACCGCAAAAACCCATTGTTCGCCAATAGAGAAACAAATGTAAGTGAGAATGATCTCAATTGAAAATTCAACATAACCTTATATTGCCACATGCCACCAAATCTCACATGTTCGAAAATTGCATACAATATCATCATCTATAGGGGATCAGTTTTGCGTGGAAATGTGCGAGAAAAGCGCCGCCATGGATATGGAGGGCAATTGTGGCATTTGTGCCTGCTGGCAGCAATGCTGTTGCTCATTTGCAGTACGCCTGCTGCCTCCGCGTCGGGATCAGCGCACATGCGGTGCAATGCAAACCAATTCCAGTGTGGAGACGGAAGCTGCATCTTACAGGCGAAGATGTGCGACGGACGTCGCGATTGCACAGACAATACAGATGAATTGGACTGCGGCAAGTTTAAATGAAAACCGTTACAAATATTATAACCTAACCTCACTTTTATTTTTTTTATTTTATTTTTAATTTTTTTTTTTTGGTGCTTAGACTACAAGCTGTGCCGTCAGCCGCATTGGTTCCCATGTGCCCAGCCACATGGAGCCTGCTTGGCAATTGAACTAAAATGCAATGGTGTTGAAAATTGCCCAAGCGGTGAGGATGAGATTAATTGTCCTGATCGATTAGGTAGCTCGCGCCGTCGCAATTGCAGTTCATTTGAGTATATGTGCCAACAGGATCATATCTGCATACCATTGGATTTTATGTGCGATGGCAAATCGGATTGTTTAGATAATTCTGATGAGTTAGCTGGTTGCAAACAAGCAGCAGCCAGCTGCTCAAGTTCGGGACATCTGTGCTCAAATGGACGATGCCTGCAACGGAAGGAATGGGTATGCGATGGTGTGGACGATTGTGGCGATGGAAGTGATGAGCAAGGATGCGGTAAGAAAGTGTACCCAATGACCTTGACATTAATAAACGGGCTTATCCTTTTTTATTTTATATAATATATAATATCATCTTTAATATCTATTCATATCTCTCTTTTCACAGCTGATCTCTGCCAGCCAGAGTTAGGAAAATTTCTTTGCCGTAATCGTATGAATTGCTTGACACTTAGCCAAGTTTGTGATGGTCATCCTGACTGTTCGGATAGTAGTGACGAATCAGAAAGTTGTCATTCCAAACCGGATTGCACCACAAAACAATGTCCACCCGGAGCAATGTGCCATATGATGCCCACCAGTGGTCCTGAGTGTTATTGTCCACAAGGTTTTCGATTGACTAAATTTCTACAAAAGTGCGAGGACATTGATGAATGTGCAGCACAAAATGATGGTCTTTGTAGTCAGAGTTGTGAGAATAAATCCGGTGGATATAAATGCCTATGCGATGAAGGATATGAATTGGCAAAGGATAATCACACTTGTCGTGTCACAACTGGATCCATAACTGAGGAGCCGCTACTACTCTATACCACACAAATGACCGTGATGGGTGTACGTCTAAAAGAGATGAAGAAAAATGGTCATAATCATGTGTTTCAATTAGCTGGAAATTTGAGTAAAGTGATTGGCGTTGCCTATGATGGACAATATACCTATTGGACGAACATACAAAATGAGGCAGAGAGCATAGTGAAGGCCCGTGCAGATGGATCGGATGCACAAATTTTACTTACCTCCGGATTGGATGCCCCAGAAGATTTGGCTGTCGATTGGTTAACACAAAATATATATTTCTCAGATAACATAATGAGACATATAGCCGTTTGTTCTCATGATGGTTTAAATTGTGTAGTTTTGGTCACCCAGGATGTTCATCAGCCACGAGGATTGGCTCTATGGCCAGAGCGCGGTCAAATGTTTTGGACAGATTGGGGTAATAAACCAATGATTGCACGTGCCTCCATGGATGGATCACACTCGTTGCCAATTGTTAGCGATAATATACATTGGCCCAATGGCATAGCTCTTGATATGCATCAGCAAAGAATCTATTGGGTAGATGCAAAATTGGGAAATATCCAAACAGTTCGACCTGATGGTACCGGCCGTCGTACTGTACTTGAAGGTATGCTTAAGCATCCCTATGGTCTGGCTGTATTCGAAGATGAGCTATATTGGTCAGATTGGGGTACAAGGAGTGTGCATGTATGTAACAAGCAAACTGGCAAACATCATCGTATTGTTACCAAGGATCGTACCATCTATGCCGTACATATCTATCATGCGGCAAAGCAGCCAAAAGTT
This sequence comes from Drosophila sturtevanti, assembly GCA_018150375.1. Classification (NCBI taxonomy): domain Eukaryota; kingdom Metazoa; phylum Arthropoda; class Insecta; order Diptera; family Drosophilidae; genus Drosophila; species Drosophila sturtevanti. The sequence goes on along the minus strand of JAECWJ010000686.1, from coordinate 10,252,592 downwards.
AAACATTCTTGTGAATCGGTCAAATGTTCCCATTTATGTTTACTTGCCGAACCAGATGCCGGTGGCTATAGTTGCGCCTGTCCAGATGGTATGCAACTATCCGAGGATCAACATAGATGCGTTAAAACCGAAAAGCGTCAGCGTCTTTTTGTTGGCGTCCATAGCATCATTCTGGAAATTGAACATACATCTTTTGGCCGACATTTGGTTTCAGCATCCCATTCGCTACCCTGTACAGTCAGTGAAATGGTCTTCAATGTGGTCAATGGTTCACTAATCATTGCTGATAATCTGAAGCGACAAATATTGGAATATCATCCGGGCGATAATATGATAAAGACACTTGTTAAAAGTAATTTAGGTAATATCAGTGCCTTGGCTTTTGACCATTTGAGTCGGAATTTGTATTGGGCTGATGCAGAACGTCGTGTGATCGAATTACTTTCATTGCAAACAATGCATCGAGCTATAATCCGTTTCTTTCCGGGTCAAGAGACACCCATTGGCTTGAGCCTGATGCCATCTGAGGGTTATCTTTATGTGGCCCTTAAAGCTCGACGACATTCCCATATTGATAAATTATCGATGAGCGGACATGGGGAACAGATTCATGTGTTTGAAGAGGATTTAGGTGATGATGATATTAAAATGATAACAGATCCTTCCACGCACACATTATTTTGGTCGGATAGCGATGTCGGACGGATTAGTTTTACTGACTATCGTCAAGCGCAGGCACAAATGTTCCGTGGGAAGCTAAGACGGCCATACAGTTTGGCACTTGTTCAGCAGGATCTATTTTGGAGCGAACTGGGCACACCGGCCATCTATTGGACACACAAAACAAATATGGGTCCACGTAAACGGATTGATATTGAGCCAAGTAAAGAAGCCCCATTAATTGCATTGCCCCGTCGTATACCATTGGCTGGAAGTTTACCCATTAGCATTGTCCAGAAGCAACAGCATCCTTGCCAGCAGCAGAATGGCGGATGCTCACACATATGTGTGGGTATGGGACAACATACGGATTCTATCACCTGCCTCTGTCCACCTGGTTTCGTTTTCCGAGATGCCACCAATCGTACATGTATCGAGAATTTGGATTGTGAATTCCGTTGCCGCAATGGTGAATGTCTAACTCTGGCTCATCGTTGTAATGGCCATCAGGATTGTGTGGATCATTCCGATGAGGATAATTGTGATGCGGCCTCGAAACCAAAACAAAATGTCATGTGCGGTATCAATCAGTTTTCCTGTCACAATGGTGAACAATGTTTACCCAAATCTCAACGATGCGATGGACGCAAGGATTGTCTAGATGGTTCCGATGAGCAGCATTGTGCTCAATTTGGTAATTAAAGCAAATATATTTATATACTTATCAATTTTTGAAAATATTTTTAACTTCTTATATATATATTTATATATATATATTTAGATAAGACAAAGGAATGCCATCAACATCAGTTTGTCTGTGATAATGGTAAATGTGTGGATTATAGTCTCGTTTGTGATAGTCTTAACGATTGTGGCGATTATTCGGATGAACTTAAATGCAAGACACCGGTCAAGTGTCCAACGGGGATGTTCCAATGTAGCAGCGGATCATGTATAGCTGGTAACTGGGAATGCGATGGACGTATCGATTGTAGTGATGCATCCGATGAGCATGACAAATGCGGTCAGCGACAGTGTCCAAAAAATATGCATCGTTGCCAATTGGGTCAATGTTTGGATAGAGCTTTGGTATGTGATGGACATAACGATTGTGGCGATCGTTCGGATGAATTAAATTGTGGTGGCAGTGGCGTAACAGCCAATATATCCTGTACTCCTCCATTATATCAATGTGCTAGCAATTTGAAAATCTGCCTCGATCAATCTGTACGTTGCAATGGTACTGCCGAATGTCCACGTGGCGAGGATGAGGCCAATTGTGGAGATATGTGCAGTATCTATGAGTTCCAATGTAAAAGCGGCAGTCAATGCATACGTAAAGAGTTCCATTGTGATGGGGATCGTGATTGTACCGATGGCAGTGATGAGGTGGCATGCGACATCCAAAAGGGAAATAAGAATCAGACTGATGGTCAGAGTGCTTCCTGGTCCAATGCTAGACGTGCATGTCGGCCACATCTCTTTGATTGCCAAGATGGTGATTGCTTGGATATGTCACGTGTATGCAACAATTTCCCGGACTGTAACAATGGCAACGATGAGGGTCCCCAGTGTGCTACCGCTTGCCGGGCAAATGCAGGCGGTCGTCCAGTCTGTCAGCACAAGTGTCGGGCTACACCTGCCGGTGCTGTGTGCAGTTGCTATGATGGTTATCGCCTGGACACTGATCAGCGTAGCTGTGTAGATATCGATGAGTGTGCCGAACAGCAGCCCTGTGCCCAGATCTGTGAGAATACCCAGGGTAGCTATCAATGCCAATGTCATGCCGATTTCATGTTACGACAAGATCGTATCAGTTGTAAGAGCATACAAAATGGTGGCTCCTCATTAATATTTAGCAGCTACAATGAGATTAGAAATCTTAGTGATCAGCCTGTAACATTATCGGTATCCTGGTCGGTCAATGATTCGCGTATTAGTGGCTTTGACCTGGACATGACCAGAAATTTGGGTTACTTCTCAATTGAAGAGCAAGATGCGATTTATCAAATCGATTTGCATTCCCATAATATTAAACGAGCCCTCTCAATTAAGTCCCCAACTAAAATGGCCGTCGATTGGACAACCGGCAATGTGTATGTTCTAAATGGAGGTGGAGGAGATGGAGGGGGCAGTACATCATATCAAATAAGCGTGTGCAATTTTGAGGCAAAAATGTGTGGGAGTATATTGAAAATGAAACCAAAGTCACAAATGCATCTTAAGCACTTGACTGTAGATGCTTATCATGCTCGTCTCTTTTATGTGGCTGTACGTTTGGAAAGATTTGGACCATCTATCAGTGATCTATATATGTCTCGTTTGGATGGCAGTCATCGAGAATTGATGCTACACAAATCGTCTAGCTATATTACAGCTCTAGCAATTGATCCCCATCAGCAATATTTGTATTATGTCGATCTGCATAATCGTCGATTAGAGAGAATTAGCTATATAAAACGATCGGGACCCAGTCGTCGTCCAGATGTTCTTTTACAGAAATCAAATGCCATTGTACGTCCATCTGGTTTAAATATCTTTGAGAATCATGCATATATCATTAATCTGGGATCGATGGAAGCGGTCCAGTGTCAACTCTATGGAAGTAGAACTTGTCATGCCATCAATTTGAATGTACTGAATGCCCAGGATATTATAATAGCTAGCAAATCCCGACAACCGATCCCCACCAGCAATCCCTGTGAAATGGCCCACTGTCATGGTATGTGCCTGCTGGCGGATTATGGTTTTGAATGTATGTGCGGCAGTCAAGTAGTTCTCGAGGGGGAACATTGTCCCCATGGTCTTAATCATGAATTTGAGGATTGGATGGAGACAACAGATATGAAGGAGGCTGGCTCAAGTTTTGGTCTTTTAATGTTCCTACTTATCTTAATCATCCTTGTTGCACTGGCTGCTGGAATTGGTTATTTGTACTACCAGTATAGGCAACGTGGTCATAGGGATCTCAATATAAACCTGCATTTCCAGAATCCGTTGGCAAGGCTTAACAGCAAAACTATCGCAGAAGCGGAACAGGCAGGAATTGGATATGGAACCAGCACCACAACATCCACATCCTCGTTCGTACCTGAACAGTTTCCGAAACCGAATCTCATGCAACGTTTGCTACAAACAAAGCAGACAACAGCCACCAATAACGGCAAGGAAATGGCCAACGATATTCTTTTCGAGAGCACAAGGGTGAGTGAGAATCCCTTATCAAATATATAAATATATTCCTTTTTTTCTTCTTCTTCTTCTTCTTCTTCTTTTTTTGCAATTTAATTGCAGGGAAGTGAACTACAAACGCTCAGCAATGGACGGACACGAGGAAGTGGAGTCGGACAATTGCCGCTCATCATGGTGGATGACACTGGCGATGATGCCACCATATGTGGAGACTACACAAACGATGATGCACATGCACGACTTGTACCCTAAATAACACGATCATTAAAAATTATGTTAATTTTTTTTTTTTTTGCTGTTTCTGTTTCTGTTAAGTGTTAAGTTAATTATTAATGTGTATTTATTCAAATGTTTATTATGTCACACAAAAAGAAATTCATATTGGGCACATTTTGTTACAAAAAATAAATAAATATGTAAATAAATATATATATTTCTTTTTGGTATAAATTTGTAAGATAAAATTTTCTAAGAAATCAGGAGAAAATAGACAGATAGAGTATATATACTGATTAATCAGTATCTAAAAGACATCATATATTTCACAAACTAAATTTAATTGATATAGTTTATTAAAATTGATATCGTATACTAAATCTACATATATATCCTGGTCTAGCATCTACACAATCTATGAATCGTTTTCATGCAAATGAAAATTTAGAATTTTGTTATCTAAAACTTGTTATCCAAACTAAAACTAAAGATAATTAGATAGATAGATTGATGTCTGTTTTATTAGTTTATAACTAGTTTATACATACGCTCCTTTACATCGTTGCAAAGTCAATGTAAAGGGAATTTCTTATACTTTATTTGTCGCTTCAAAGCGTAAAGTTAGTTTTACCTGCTGGAAATTTGGCTTTATATTCATTTCCTTTTTTTTTCTTTTTATTCTTTTTTTTTTTAATGAAAATCACATCAAATCGATATGCAACAGTAGTTGCCCCTTCTTTCAGTCATCGCGCAAAACTTGAAAACTTGGTTAACACACACACTCATATACATCATGTTATGTGTGTGTGTGTATGCTGTATGTAATCAGAGGCGTCGTCTGTGAATTAAAATAATAAATACATATAATTTTTTTCATTTCATTTACGAATTGTGATTGTAACATTTTCATATAGAATTTTAATTTGAATTAATTCAATTAAATTTAAATTATATATTTAAAGAAGACCTTCAACAAATATTATCAAAGAAAATCTGAAATTAAGAAAATATTTTCTATCTCTTATATTCATTTTTCTTTTTTTTTTTTTTTGTACAAAATGTAAAATATTTTAAGGAACTTTGAGTAGTTTTACCTGAAGGTCCCCTTTTGCCCAATGCTGTTCTGTCGTGGTTTGACAACGACCACGCTTTTCATCTCTTCAATATTCACTGAGGTGTATGTATGTACGTATATATACATACATATATATTCAACAAAGTGGATTAGAATGATCCTTATGACGACCGCCAGTAGTAGCAGCGGCAGCAGCAGCAGCAGCACAACAGTTAGATGAATGGCCATCGATAGCTAGATGGAGCATGGCCACAGTAAACTGCGGTTAAGGTATAGCAAAAGTGAATGGTATAGCATCGGGATAGCAGCAGTAGGCAAGCAATGTCAGATGGGCCAGTGGATGGGACAGTGGGAGTGTTGACAACGCACTGGCTTTGGACATTAGGGACAAATGCATTTCAAATAAAGGGTCAAAATGGCGTTCAGTAAAAAAAAAAAGAAAAAAAAAATAGAATTAAAAAAAAAAAAAAACTACCACAAAAACCACCAAAGTAAAAAGCAGTCGAGTTCAACTCTATTACCAAACCTACCATCTGTATGATCTGGTTGATGTTATTGCCATTCCGCACCGTAGACCGCCAGTTCATCCACCAGTCTTTGATTTCTATGTCCGTATATATGTATAACAAAATATTTTTTTTTTGATATGGCTTTACCAATCCAACCAGAATGAAACTGCTGGACGCTTTGTAGCTACCACTTTGTGGATATTAAGTTGTCAACTGTAAAGGTACAAAATACCATTGGACAAAATAAAAGCAGGTAACATATTTTAACCATGGTTTATTTAACCGTATAGCTACATATATAAAGTTCAATGCATTTTATATATGTATATACATAGTATCGACTTTTAAAATATTCTGCTAAACAATTATTAAATATATTTGTTCAATAAATTTAATATCATTTTGATAAATAAATGTTATTATTATAAAGAAATTATCGAAGGAACATTTTCACATTAAATTTAATTAAGATATTTTTAAGAAAATTTGGCTTTTAATGTACTTTCTAAGATGGTTACACTGGTAAAATACTTCAAAAAGAAGGTCAACGGACAAATCCTTTGAAGGAACCTCTTCTTCAAAAGGCTCCAATTCAGTCAAATCTCCTCCGATTTTGAAAAACGATGTCTTTATTTGCTTCTTAGAATCGCAATTTTTAATTAGAATAAAAATCTGGAAAACTTATTTTCAACTCGATTTTCGCAAATTTTAACGATGGTTACACTGCAAAAATCTACAAATTTGGGGTCAAAATTATTTTTTCAACTATTTTCAACTTTTAATGCAGTTTTTTAATACGCAAATTATAAAGAAGATTGGTGTAAAACTTTTCTAAATCGGAGAAAAAATGTCCAACTTAGAGCCTATAGAAGATTGGTCAAATCCTTCAAAAAAAGGACAATGGACAAAGCCTTCGAAGGAATCTCTTCTTCAAAATGCTCCAATTCAGTCAAATCTCCTCCGATTTTGAAAAACGATGTCTTTATTTGCTTCTTAGAATCGCAATTTTTAATTAGAATAAAAATCTGGAAAACTAATTTTCAACTCGATTTTTGCAAATTTTAACTGCAAAAATTTACGAAAATCCGGTTAAAATTTTTTTTCCAACTTTTTTCAATTTTTAATGCAGTTTTCTTATACGGAAATTATCCAGAAGATTAATGTAAAACTTTTTCAAATCGGTCAAAAGATGCCCAACTTAGAGCCTAGAGAACATTGGTAAAATCCTTCAAAAGAAGGACAATGGACAAATCCTTCGAAGGAACCTCTACTTCAGAGAGCTCCAATTCAGTCAAATCTCGTCTGATTTTGAAAAACTATGGCTTTGTTTGCTTTTCAGAATCGCCATTTTTAATTAGCATGAAAATCTGGAAAACTAATTTTCAACTCGATTTTCGCAAATTTTAACGATGGCAAAAATGTACGAAAAACCATAATAATAAATGTATTTATTAATATTAATTTACTAGCTTGGTTTTAAATACTAATTAATCTATATTATTATATTATTATATATGTATTATTAATCTAATCAATTTTATAATTTTTATTTAAAGTTCAATAAAAACGTACAATTTCCTTTCAGTTTTTAGTATTTTATTTTGGACAATATATGTCTCGATCCTTTTTTGTTGTTGTTGAGGATTCAAATCCTTCTTTTGGGTTGAGTGTTTATTCCATTAACAACTCTGCGATGATTTTATTTCATTTCGAATTTTTCTGCTTGTTTTACTGCTTTAAAGAAAGAGCTAAAAATGCAGCTGGCGGCAGTGTTTTGAACAATCGTTAAATCAGCCTAGCCACGCCCCTTGTTTTGTATTTTTAGTTTTCGAACTTTTAACCGAAAAGGCGCTTAGTCAATGCACTAGAAAACAAGCAAAAAAAAAAAAAAAAAAAAAAAAATTGAAGAACAAACAGAAAAAATGTTTAGTTACACACCCAAAACCCAGTCACCTACCATATACTCGTATATGTATATGTATGTATATAGTAGTGGCAATGGATAAATTAGGATGGTACTGATGATATATACGTACATACTTATATGTATATGTAGGTATATTATTGATGAGCACCGCAAACCATATATATTCATCTGTATGTGAAGTTAAACACTGAGAACTTTGAGAATTTTAGACATCTAGTCGAATTTCACAATTTATATCTGTCCTCATCTAAGTCGTTAATTATTACTGATATTTTATATTAATTTAACATATGTATTTATTAACTTCTTCAAGAAAATTGCAAATTTTTGGTTTCTTAAAAAATTGGAACAAGGAATTCATCGGGTATATCATGAACCACCCAAATGTATGTTCATATGTACATATGTATATGTATATATACATTTCCAGTATATTATCAGAGAGTGAAAGAGAGAGAGAGAGAGAGGTGGGTAGAGAGATTGTGATACCTCAAAACAAACATTCGAGAGACACACAAACACACAGTGGAAGGGTGAAGTACGGTGACACATAAGCCGCTGGACATTCGTTGATTGCCATATTCTGTCTACCGTGTGTATGTGCGTGTGTGTGTGTGTGTGTGAGTGTGTGTGTGTGTGTCCATGTGTGTCAGGACAACCAATTAGATGACCGACCCATCCGTCTATCCATTTGATTTATCCCACCAGTTCCCCCCCCACTGCCTTTATCCCCAATGTGGATACTTGGATATGTGTGTTTTAGTCGGTTAGTTTACAGTTTTGAAAACTGAGTTATATTTGGCTAAATAATTGTTTAGTTGTAGTCTATGAAAATATTTTATTTTACAATGATTTGAGTTTGTGATTTCATATATCACTTAAATTAAAAACCAAAATATACATATAAAATATATCAGATAAAAAAATATATATATTAATATATGTATATATAAATATTAATATGTTTGTTAACAGTAGCGAAATTGAAATCTGTTTCAATTATAAAAATATATATATGCATATATATAATATTAATTGAACCCGATTATGAAACTGAAAATGAATTGATTACACTTTACAAAATATATATTTTCTAATCAATAGCTAAAATCAATCTAGCTACATACATACTATAGAAATATATGTCTGGCAGTTTCTATGCATTTTCCGTTTAGTAGTTATCATCAATGTAGGTAAATAATAAATAACGTATTCGAGTCTTTAGCTATTGTCAATAACAAATTATATTTTAATCGAGTCTAGGAAATTTCAGTTCTACTTGGGTCACTATATCATATAGTTTCTGTAGAAATCTGCCTCTGAAGTAAAGCTGGTTAATAAAAGATATAACAAAATAAGCTTCTAAGATATTTTAACATCTTTTTGCTAATTTTTTTGTTTGTTTTTTTTTTTTTTTTTTTGTATAATTTTTCAGTGCAATCTGGGCTTGGCACTCTCTGGTTGTACGCACACTTGCGGATGCACCTCACCAAATGATCATAATGATGCATAATAAGGATGATGATGATAATGATGATAATGACGATGATGCAGTCGTATGGCTAACCTCACCAAAAATTGGCCTCTGGCTGGTCAGCAGGTGCTGGCCATGTTTGTTGCTGTAGCTATTGCTGCAGCAGCTGTTGTAAGCTCAAAAACATTTGGCAGCTAATGAAAGGCCAGGAACAACAACATTGAATGACATTAGAGGTGGATGGGTACTGGATGTTGGATGTTGGATACTGGGTGGATGACAACGGACATCACCATAAGGGCAAATAATCAGCATATGTCCGGCGGAAGTGGACAGCAACCACTCAAAGAGTTGACCAATGCTCTCAATGTGTGTTTGTGTTTGTGTGTGTGTGTGTGTGTGTGTGTCTATGTATATGTGTTGTTGTTGTTGCTGCTGTTCCTGTTGCTATCGTTGTGTTATGTTATGTACGAAAAATTAAAATCAACAACAAGTTGATGGCCTACTCATCATATTATGGAAAATGCAAATTGAAAATGCCTTTCAAATAATTGCAACTGAAAAGTTCAAAGTTATATACAAAGTACTCCCTATTCCATTATACATATGTAGTAATAAACTGACAAAATGGCTTTACAAGTACTCAAAATAATCCATTGAAAATAAACAAATTTGATGCCAATAACAAAGCCATTGTATAAGCCAGGCTAATTAAATTATAAATAAATTGGATGCAACAATAAACCTATACTTGAGATCTTTAATATTATTGCATGTCTTAAAATTTAATAAATATGAATGTAAAAGATAAGCCACTCGTTTATAAAATAAATTTATTTGCAGTTAGAAGATTTTAAATAGACAATTTACTAATTTAAAAATTCGAATAAAATCAATTACTTAGACTTTGACTAAACTGCTGTTGCGATTCCTTTTAATATTACCCAAATACATCAACAGTGGATTAACTTAGCTCCTACTTCTACATCTAAGAAAAAAATGATTAGAATCATTTAGTCAAATATAAGTTAAATATATATAAATATTGAAATATAGTTCATCACTAGCTTTTAGTGAATTCATTATAAACTTAAATTGACTATGTATAAAAATGAATTACTAGTAACTTAGCTAGTCTTTGTCTATATTATCATCTATATTATCCGTTTCGGTGAACACTGAACAATGTTTCAAATTTAAGCAAATATGGTTTATGAAAATCTTAATCATTTTCCAATTTAATTAACTATTCCGCATAGATAAATTAGAAAAGAAAGAAAGGAAAAACTATTAAATTTTAGCTCTTTCCCTTTGGCAAACCATTATCTAAACGGTAATTTGATCAGAAAAGAAACGGCATGAATTCTTTTATTTAGTCATATAGCTATAAAATAAATATATTTTTCTACTCCTTAAATTTTCACTAATTAAATGTTCTAAAATTATATGAATTTTCATATAACCAAAACACTTAGCAATACCCTTTAAAAAAAAAAATTGAATTAACTAAAAAATGAAGTAAGCAAGTCGTCCCTGCCGACTTGGAGTATACCCTGTACCAAAAAAGGATATTTCATTTAAACAGACTCCTTCGCAATCCTCATTAATTGAATAAAATTTTTCATAAAATTCTCTTAACAAGCCCAGACACTAAATTCATGCTTTCTCGCTCACTCCTAACAGTGAACGAAACTAATGCGTCATTCGGTACAAAGCAACATGCATGCGCATGCTATCTCGCTCACACATTTCAGTTGCTGCTGCCCAAAGCATTTCAGTACAAAACATATATACGTATTATCTCCGATATTTATTGACCGATTTCGGTCAAATTCGGTCAGATGGTACATATTGGCTATATAATTGAGTCTGCCAAAAAGAAATGCTGTAGCTTTGATAGAACACTAGTTATAGTTTTTTCTAATTTGCGGGGGCGGAAGTGGGCGTGGCAAAAATTTGAAACAAACTTGATCTGCGTATGGACTAGACGGATGTTGACACCAAGTTTGGTTGCTCTAGCTCTTATAGTCTCTGAGATCTCGATGTTCATACGGACGGACAGACGGACAGACGGACAGACGGACAGACGGACAGACGGACATGGTCATATCGACTCGGCTGTTGATGCTGATCAAGAATATATATACTTTATGGGGTCGGAAAATTTTCCTTCTCCCTGTTACATACATTTTAGTGACTTTAATATACCTTGTACCCTATGGGTACAGGGTATAAAAAGGACCATATACACGCACGATGTGCATGTTTCTCTTCCTCAGTGTGCACGTGTGTGTGTGTGTGTGTGTGTGTGTAAATACGTCAACAATTTTGTGCAAAGAAGGATTTCAATTTCCTTTAAGCGGAAGCGCGCTGTCAGTTTCGCATTTTGCACCACAAATCATCAACTCTATCAGCCAGCTGCCTGCCTCCCTGTCCTTTTGGATTCTCTCTTGCCCTTGTCCCTTGTAGATAGATTGCAACAACTGCAGAGAGGCTTGTACTAGACCTGGTCGTCAGTCCAGCAACAGCTACACATCATCCATCTATCCATCCATCCGTCCATCCATCCATCCATCCATCCATCCATCCATCTAACAATAAGCGTCCAGTAGTAACCTCCTATCCCCTACCGACCCAAACATTGCCCTCCCCTTATCACCTAGTCAGCCATCTGTCAGGAGTCGCCTCCCATGTTTGCCTTTGCCTTTGCCCAAGAGTTGGCCTGAAATTTATCTAGCAAAATGTCAACAGTTTGCCGCGCGTAAATATGAAAAAAAAAAAACATCAAAAAAAAAAAAAAAAAAAAAGGAGAACGGCAACAACAAGAAGAAGAAGGCCGCAAATTGATTGTAAATAGCAATTTCAATTTTTGGTTTTTGGGCAAATTGCGTAGAGTAAACGTAAACGTAATTTACCTGAAATTATTTGGAGACACTGTATAATGAGCAAAACGCAAAAAAGTTTGTGAAACTTTTCAATTCTGCTAACCAAAGATAGTGAAAAGTTTTCACTTGTATGGAGAAAATATATTTGCAAAATAAAAAATTTAGAAAAATATATATAGATAAAATAAGAAAAAATATTACTACAAATATCAGATATAAAAATGTAGATTTTTTTTAATTAATAAAAAAAGAACAAATTTTTATTTCTATGTTTTGGTATGCCAATCGGAACAAAATTTTGAAAGTATCAAATTTTCATTAAAAAAAAGGAAGATCCCTAATAATAGATTCAGATAAAAAAATATCTAATTTTAAACCATACAAAATTTTGCATATATATTGCCTAAGATGTTAACTCCAATCGTCTATATAATATAAGAACTAAATATATCGAATATATGTCGATTATGTCTACTATATAAAAAGATATTTATACTATACTATTCCAAACCTCTGGAAAAAACACAAATTTGAAAGTGGTAATGAAATATAGGAAAAATAACAAATTGAGTTTTAACCATCTGCCAAATGCCAAGTATTATATTGATTTTAATTGATACTATGGATTTATATATATATATATATATATGTATAAATACATATATATAGAAAATGATTTACAGTACAATGATATACTATGGAAAATTTCGTTCTTTTAATTCTAATTCTATTGTTTTCAATTTGCTCGAAAGGGAAAAAGAAAAAAGAAGAAAATGTAGAAAGCGAAAAGGTCGGAAGAGTTGGTCTTATTGCCTTGATTCCAAGGCTAATTGAATGCCTCCAGCGACACAAGTATTTCGCACACACAATCCATTTTTCAGCTCCATTTCGGATTTCTTTGGCTCCTCTTGATGCCTTTCAAATGGCTCCTCTTTTCTAAGAGCCTCAATCGTGTCGGTCAAATGGAAGGAGCTACAGACAGTGGTTAGGCTATTATTACGACTGATGTATGGCAATGGATGATAATGATCGGGATCGAGCAGGTCGCAGGCGTAACCCTCCAATAACTTGCTGGAATCATCTAACAAAGATTCGACAACCAATAGAGTTTTCTGCTCATGTGGCTGCTGGTGCTCATCTTTCCTGACCTGCGATTCCATTTTGTGTCAAAGGAATTATTGTTCCCTTTTCGGTTCCTTTTTTTTCCTGTCCTTTTTTCTCTCTCTCTCTCTCTCTGGTTTTTTGTTTTTTTCCTTTTGGTTTTTGAGTGAAAAATTGAGGCGAACTTGGCCCCAGTTTGGCACAAAATTCAATGTTTGCTCAGGCTTCGGCTTCTGCTTCTGCACAAAAAGTTTGGCAAGTGTATATATATGCATGTGTGAGTGTGTATGTGTGTGTGTGTGGTATGTGTGTGCGTGCGTGCTAGTATGTAGAAGAAGGGAAGTGGCAAATCGGTTTTTGGTTTTTGCATGCGGTTGCCCCCTCAATCAAGCGGTTGACCAAACGAGAAACCCAAAAACTCTCTGTCAACAACCAACAAACAAGTGGGACTGGTCCGACTCCCTTACCTCCCTCCCCCCCCACCAAATTTCACCCATTTTCATTCGCTATCCCTATCCATGATGAGCCTGCCAGTGCGTTAATTGATTGTTCAGCTGGCTCATCATTAGAAAGGCGAAGGCAAGAATCAGAATAGGGAACCGATGACGTGATAGACATAAGCTGACCAAAATTTCTGGAATTGGAATTTCTCTCTTTGAATTCTAGTTTCTGCAAGGTTGATTTGAACTTCTTCAAATGTAAAAAATAATTTTTAAATGGTGTTCAAAGAAGAAAAAAAAATAATAATTATATTCGAAATAGTCAAAAGAAAAGTGTTTCTTTTTGTAGATTATTTTTGTCATCTTTTTGCATCTATAAATTTTTTTTTTTTTAAACGATCTAGAGATTTCAATATGGTTGTCCCTGTCGTTCGCATTAAAGATTTTACAATGAATATATATATATATTATTTTTAATCTATTTAATTTTGTATATATTTTCGTCACCTTTCCTAAAATGGGCATCTAATTTACAATATTGGTTCCATTTCGAAATTTAAAAGGGATTTTTCTTTTATTTGTGTGTGTGTGTGTTTTTTTTTTTTTGGCTTGGGTGTTTGGCCCACATTTTTTTTTTGCTTTTTCTTTTCCATGCTTGTGCCTGAAAAATGGAATGGATGCAGTGCATTCAGTGCTTGTCGTAGTACATACATACATAGGAGTCACTCCTCGGTGGCAACTTTTTTTAATACGCAACACGAGTGACCCGCTTGCGGACAATTGGAATTGTAACTTTTGATTAAATTCGTTGGCAATGGTAACCAGTTTGATGGCGGCAAAAGGGGGGTGGGGGAGGGTGATGAGACGCGTAGCGAACCGAAGCATCCTTCTTCAAGGCAAAGGATAAACTTTTTTGCGCTGGTTTTTCAATTGCATTTGATTACCTTGTTGCGTGGCCTCGTGTCCTCGTCCGCGTCCTCGTCCTCGTCCTCGTCATTGTACTGGTCCTGCTATTGCTACTTGTGTGCCTTTACGAGATCGAGATGATGTCGACTTCAATGCTTGTTGCTGTCTATCTGACTGTCTCTTTCACTCGTCCTGTCTGTCTGTCTGTTTGTCTGTCTGAAGTTCTCATCCAACACTTTTTTATTCGACAGCTGGCAACTTGTTTGGCTACCACTCGTACACCAAAAAAAAAAAAACACACACACACATACACACAAAAATCAATTCAAAAACTATTTCCAATATTTTTCGCAACTTTTTTTTCGCTTATATTATGAACATTCATAAGGTATATTCATTTACATTAAAGTCAAATAGCCATAACCGATTCTCTATTGTAATTGGGGCTATCATTTCTAACACTTATTAAAGGCCAAAAACTTTGTGGCTTAAATCGGAAATTGCAAACCGAATCTAAATAACTTTAAACTCGAAAAAAATTGATCCAAAGAAAGTGACCTAGTAACCTTTTTTTTACCTTCAATGACCCTTCGAATTATTATTTACTTTTAACAAGTACAAGTATCATACTTAAAAATCTTTAGGAAAAAGATCTTGATCTAGATATGTTATATTCGAGAAGGAGTTTTATTTTGATTTAGGATAAAGATAGCTCAAGTTAATTCAGATTTTTATATATTTTGCATAGAATGAGTTTACTTTAATAAAGGCCGATCCTTTCATTCGTTTGAATTTCATACATTAAACTATAATTTTTATTCTTTCGTTTTTGAATTTTCCTTTTTTTTTTTTTTTTTGTTGAGAATTTTGCAGAAGTTAAAATTCATTTTCTTTTGTTCTCAGGTGCTAGCTAATAAAGTTCTTAATGGGCAAGTGTCCTTTGTTTTGTTTTATTTTTCCCATTTAACTAACACAAAAGCATTGATAGAAATGAAAGGGAGAAAAATCGAAAATTTATTGACAACCAAATTCTCAAATTTTCAAACATATTTTAAGGGACAAGAAAATATAAATTATATGCAGATCTACATATGTATGTATACATATGTGGGTACTAAAAAAGCCATGCACAGCAAAATTCACTCTTTTTCTTTGGCTTTTCCCTTGAAAATTTATGGTTCAGCCATAAATTGCATATTTTCCATTTTATGCAATTAATTAATTTAACTATAAAATTTTTTTTTGTTTTTTGGAATGAAAAAGTCGAACAAAAGCTTAGCATTGCTTGAAAGGTTTTTAATTTAAATATTTCTATAGATCTCAATTTTATCAATTTTCATTATGACAAGGTATAATCTATAATCTAGAAAGGAATTTGGATTTCATTTTCATTTTCTCTTTAAAAAACGCTTTTTGCTTTGAGGTAATTATTTTTATAGTTTTTAGCATAAAATGTAGAGCAATTAAACCATTTAAACAGTTATCAATGTTAATGTTGTTTTGGCACAAACTAACTTTTAAAATTTCTTAGAGACACAATTGAACAGCGATTAAGGTAAAATGTTATTTTAAATAACAATTTGATCGAACGATTTGCTTTCGCACTATCGAATAGATTGCAAGTTGTACAAAGCTGTGTATATATGATGCATATATACACATTTATGTGTATGTATATATATATATGTACATATGTATGTATGTCTATAGTAAAACTTTGATGGGTATATTGAACCATTTTTCCTGAACAATGTTATTCCATTTAGACTGGCTAAAGCTAAATGAGTTTTGTATCTTTGGATTTTGACGAATTTAGTCTTGCATGTGGATTGAATGGGCTTGGATTGATGTACAAGATTAAAAGCCCTATCTGTCTGCATTTGAAATTCATTGGACTTGTCTACTGCCAACTGACTGAGTCATGTCAAAAGTGCAACGAAAATGTGGTAGTAGTCTATAGTCTCGTAAAGTTCTGGTCCTGGTCCTGGTTCTGGTTCTGGGTTTTTGGTTTTGCTTCTCGTTCTCTGCTCTGACGTACAACAAGTAAAATCCATTAAACGTAGACGAAATGGAAATTAATTTCAGTGGCGAAAACACAAAATTTTTATGTTTTCATTATGAAACGAAATGTTGGGCCGACCGAGAAAGTGAAATAAATGTATATGTATATGTGTGTGTGTTCATGTGTGTGTTGTGTGCGTGTGAGTGTGCGTGTATGTGTGTGTGTATCTGTGTCTGTGTGTGTCAAGAATTCAGTTGCTGTTTGCAGTTGGCGGATGTGACAACGTCTGTGTGTGTTACTGTGCAGAAGTTTTTCAGCTCCTTGGGATTATTCTGCACCATGTTAATTTCAATTGCTGGTCGTTGACTTTTGTGCGCGGCAACTAAATCAAGAGATCACCATTCACCGCCATCACACCCATAATACCATTCCAGAGTCTCCGTTCTGTCTCTGCACGTGGCACATGCACTTCCTTGTAGTCAAACGTCATCGTTGCCATTGCCATCGTCATCATCATCATCATCATCATCATCATCATCATCATCATCATCATCGTTGTCGTCGTCGTCGTCATTGCTGTCTCGTCTCGAGACTTGTTCCACTCTTATCGCAATTTTGGGCATGACATGAGCTGAGGAGCTGCACCGCCTTTTTGGCAAATGTTGTAATGGGGTCTCTGCAACGGTGGCGGCCATTGGGCAATGTGCATTGCCGATAAGAAAAAAAAAAAACGCGTTCCATGTTCAATTGAAGCGTAATGGCAACAGTTCAATGACTTTATGGCATTTGGCATAAGATGAGATGCCCATGATAACAACATCCCATAAGGCATTTTGTTTTCTTCAATTCATTTGTCTCTCTCTCTCTCTCCCTCGTTCTCCATCTCTGTCTTTTGTTTGCATTCACCTAGTCTCATAATTCCATCCCAGTCGTTGATTCAACTTAATTCCTAAATACAATTAATAGGATCAAATTACCGATTTACCTACGATAATACAAATACAATTGGATAAACATTATATATACACATATATTTTTAAAAAAAAGTATAAAAGCTCACAACAAATCAATTGAAAATATAAATTATTTGTTTGTAATTTGAATATAATTGCCAAAATGATGATGCAGTGCATCATTGTAATTTATCTTTAGTATACGTATCAAGCCCGTGAAAAGCATGACTCCAGTTGATGGGTACATCCCCCCGTATTCCATTAGATTCAACTGCTGGATTTGAATTATCCATTCGTTGTTGCCTATCATAACATTGCAATTGATTAGTTAAAAGTCGATGCTCCTCCTGTAGGGCAATCTTTGCCACTTGCATTGCACTGACCTTGGTATCAATAATACTTAATTGATCAAATATATCGGATGGACTCAGTGGTGGCTCAGCGGTGCACATTTTATGCAACTTTTCATATTCACCAAGAAAAGTTTCATATATACATATAGCAATTTGTATTAGCATCTGTACATTATCACTACCAAAAATCAATTCCTTAGACCTCCTCTTCTGGTGGACAGCACGATGAAGTTGAAAGAGCTGATTCACGGGACCGAGAATTGGTGATGATGTTGGCATTATTAAGGATTTCCTTAATTTCTCCATATGCAATGCGTACATTTGATTGACACGCTTTCGTATATCTGTCTCCTCTTCCTTGGTAATGAGTCGTATAAATGGTTCATAACCATCGATAGTTGTAAGTGGACACCCTTCTAGTACTTCAACATTTTCCATCGAATGGTGTGATAACATTGATATAATATCTGTTTGATTATTCTTCTCTGGTGACATTGTATCCTTAAAACGCAAATTCCTTGCCATTTCCATTTTTGCACAGTAAGGAACTATGCCAACTCTTGTTAGAAATAGTCGCCTTTGTGTACGACTGGCATTAACATACATACATACATACATACATACATATAAAATGGGAAAATGAATAGAAATGAATGGAAATAAATTAAAGTGCAATTTTCTATTGTAAATATGGCATTTAAGCGACTTACTTAGCATTAAAAGGATAATGCGACATTTTAGCACACTCAGTTTTTTTTTTTTTTTTTAATTTGTTTCCAACGATGGGAGACCTTCTCACCTCACGACTTCAAACGGAAAGAAAGAGCAGGCATGACAGGAAACTGAGCGCTAAAAGTGCTGGTAAATTACAATAAATATATATGCAAGTGTTGGTAAATTCTATCTAATCTCAATTCCATCCTAAATTATGCAGTATACTAACTTAGCAATAAAAGTAATAATTAAAAAGTTATCCAGCGCTAATTTTTCTATATATATATCTTAATGCAAATCTCAATTTTAAATATTAAGACATCATTTGAATTGCAATATTTATATATGTATGTTTGTATATATATATATGTTTATATCATCTTATATATAATAATCAGTTGGATATTTACAACACTTTTCAACATGTGGATATCGATAGATTCCTTGCACAGAGTTGTCATTTACTATTTGTAATTCCATTTCCCAGAGTTGCCATCATTCCGGATATGGAGCTATATAAAGGAAATGCCGTTGCTGCTTAGGTTAGCTTTAGTTTTAGGTAAAGGATTGAGGTTTGAAAGAAGAAGACACTTACATACATACATATGTACATACATATATGTTTCCATTTGTTCTTCTACTTGCATATTGGATTAAATATTTCAAGTTCAAATATTATGATCTTAATTAAAACTTAAACTTGTTGACATTCTGTTAATACATAATGATGGGACTTCTTAATTTCTGTCTTTAATAGCAAAAGAAATTAATTAAGATTTGTTGTGCTATCCACAAATGGGCGAATTGTTAGCTGGGTGGATGTGAATGCACATCATCATAATATGTATCAAGGAGCTAACGCTTCAGCGCTTCCTCTTCTATATAATTCATTTAGATTAATGCCTCAGCTGAACAACTGCAAACGGAGAAGTATTTCAATTTGTATATGGCCAAGTGTCTGTCTGCAGTGGCAGCTTAAAGTTTTGCTTTTTGAGTATTTTTGCTGCACAGTCATCATCATGGCAACTGGTGGGTTGATGGGTTCTGGTGCACCTTTAGAAGTTGCAGCTGCCATTGCTGTTGCTGTTGCTGTTGCTGTTGCTGTTGGTGCTGTTGCTGCTTTTACCGCTGTTGCTGTTGCTGTTGGTTCATGTGTTCATGGCGCAAATAATCGCCCGTCATCAACAATCCAAGCCAAAGGCACGAGAAGGATAAGTTCTTCTCATCGTTGTCGTCCTCATCCTCATCGTCACCATCATCGTCGTTGTTGTCGTCGTCGTCGTCCTCGTCCTCGTCCTCGTCATCGCAATCGTCGTTGATGCCATTAGCACCGAGTTTTAGCAGCAGTAGCAGCAGCATCAACGACAAACTTTAAATTGTTGCGTCATTACAATTCGAGTTTTGTGGCAGCTAGCATGGTTAGGGATAAAACTGCGGGAAACGTTATAGTACAAGTGGCAGGAAGCCAGCGTGTGAACATTTGAGCCTAGACCCATCCGTCTCCGTCTTTCAGTGGAGTCTTTGCCGTCGTTACCGCCTCTAACACAATTCTCCTTCCCCCGTTTACCTCACATGATTGATGTTGACTTTAAAGTTAAGTTTGTCTTAGTCAAAAAAAAAAAAAAAAAAAAAAGTAGAAAGAAAAACCATAAAATAGATAACTAATACAAACAGCAGACGTACATAGAAAGAATAACGGTAATGCAGGTGTTTAACTTAAAAATAGCTAAGTTACTCTACGAGAAAGATATGTATGTATGTACGAGTATGTACCACCTTTCCCTTGATCACTGAAAGAAAAATCGTAGAATTTTAGAATGGAATAATAAATACATACATAGGTATATTACCATATTAATAAATATATTAATTTTATTTTAAAGCTGAATTTATTAAATATTAATATAAAAAATATTAAAAATTATCAAAGGGTATTTTGCAACTTTTTTTTAAAATCAAAAATATATCAGTTAAATATTTATTTCGTTAGTTGAAAACTAATTTAAAAGATTATATATATAGAAAGAAAATCGTACTATATATTATATATGTATGTACATATTCCTACTCCATAGATAATATGGACTTAAAAATGACAATTTTAATTTTGATGTTAATAATAAGATTAACGATGAATGGCAACTAAATTTATTTTAAAGTTGTTTGGGAAAATATTTTCTATTAAAAGGAGTGTCTTTTTATTATATATGTATATGTATGTATGTCCATATATTAAGAGGCATAAAAAAAAGAAAATTTCTTAATAGATAGAAAAAATCCCACATTAATTGGCTTTAAATGTAAATCAATATTTTTTGTGTTTATATTGTAAGTACAGACATATGTACATATATTTTATTAAGATAGACAATTCTAAATGCATTCGACATTGAACTCATCAACTAAGAGATTAGATGAACTATAATGCTAATCCTGCTCCTGCTCCTGCTCATCGTCCTGTTTGTTCACTCAAGGGATTTTCTGTAAACTCAATTCCTGTCTAACCAATTTCTGTTGGTCTCTCATCTGGCACCAGACATTAGCCAATTCGAACAATTTATAGAAGTTTATTTATATGTATGTATGTACACACACATAGATACATATATAGATATATAGTTAAACAGTTACATATACATATGTATGTATGTATGTCCTTAGGTATATGTATGGATAAACTCATGCATGCATATGCATGCATTCTTGTGAATCCTGGTGAAAATGCTTTCAGGGCAAAATTCATCTGTGTGTGGCACTCCGCGCCAAGGCTAATGATATAATGAGCTAATCAATACAATTAATTAGCATTATCTGTATCTTAAATGGTTGAAAATACATACATACATACATACATACATATGTACATATGTGTGTATACATACGTATATATATGTACATATATTATGTAGATGAGGCCGAAGAGGAGTGAATGAAAGCCATCTTGCTGCAGGCCAATTTGAGTGACAAGGCAAACCTAGTTGGGCTTAAGTCATAGTCAGAGTCAGAGTCAGAGTCGTTTGAAACAGGATTCACTGCTGTGTGAAAAGTGGGCTATATGTATGTCGTTTTCAGATTGGTGTGCTCCTGTGGAGCAACTGAAGAGCTATTGTCTTGTGCAATAGCGACCCAAATTAGTCCAATTGTTGTTATGCAGAGTGGCCCTTTGGCATTATTGTCTAACAATATGCAGCCACACTATTCTTTTCATTTATGTTAGGTAATTACAGAAACAGTATTGATAACACTGAAACTAATAAATTAAGCAAACTTTTTCCACCCTTTTCCCAACATACACAAAAGAAATTGAAATGGTGAAGCGTAAGTGCCCTAAAAGCAAATATTACGAATATGTGGCATATTGTAACTGCATATACATACATACATACATACATACATATGAATATATGTATGTATGTACATACAGTGCAATAACGGGAACGGTGGGCGGTTAGAGGGTAAGTGGGAACTATGGTAAACATGCAAATGCGTGACAATACAAATATTTCGAAAACTAAACAAAATTCTATGGCCACTAACCGAAATTGCATTGCGCGTGGAGTGCGCTCCCAGGAGTGGAGGACTCCAACCTAGATCTGACCTGGCCTGCTTTTCGTCGTGCCTGGCCCAATACTGTGCCTTTTCCTTTGACCTCTCTCCCCTTACCATTACCAATCCCATCTCTATCTCCAATCCCTATTCACATTCCCCTTCCCCTTTGCAGGTTTCACTTGTTATTGTTGCATGTCATAAATGATGCTGCTAAAGAGTCGAGCATAATCCGCTTTTGTGTGCATATCACAATCAAATGCTACTGCGACTCTCCCTCAGTGCCTCCTTATGTCTCAGAGCCCTGTCAGAGGCTCAACCCTAGACCCACCGACATTACCCCCTCTCTGCCCCTATCATGCCCCTTCCATCCACCAAACACTCAGCTGCATTTGCCCAGCATGTAGCAATAGCAAGAACTGGACGACAAAAAAACAAAAAAAAAAACAACAAAAAAAATTATTAAAAACGTAAACTACAAAAAAAATGAGAGGGGGAAAAAAAAGATAAACACAAACTTCGAGTGGAGGAAAAAAAAAAAGTAGCCAAGCCGGCTTATAAAACGACAGTTTTCGTTGACATTCTCTGCACCCTAAAAACCGAATGGGGGCTAAAAATAAAAGACAAAAACTTGGTATTATTTATTATATGTATGTAAGTTATGGTGGACATTTTATAAAGTAAAATATTGAGGAAAAAATTGCATGTATTATTCTTTTGAAATTATATTGTTTAAGCGAAATTGACTTGGTTAAAAATAAAGCGAAATAGCTCAAGGTGTAGAACAATTTGTGTAATAACTCGGTAAAAATGTTTCTTAAAAATTATCCTCATAGTAAAAGTTGTATTAATATTTAAGGAAATACCTAATTTTAATATAAGAGAAAAGAGGATGATGCAAATTTTCACTGATTCAAATGTGAAATCACATGACGAAATCAGATGATATTAAATAATAAAAAAATGAATAATTATTCAAAAGAATATTCCAATAATAATATTCAATTTCAATATTCAATTTTCACTTTTAGAATTTTTGCTTAGATAACGAAGTGTTCAAAGACTTTAAGATTTTGTTTATGTTTGCATTAACTAGCGATTAATATACCTATATGTATGTATATATATATCATATATGTATATATGATCTTATCAGTCAATAGTGTAGAATCAAGTGGAATATGGAAATGTTTATCATATTAAATAAAAATTGTTTTTTAATATAGCCCATTTTTCACAAACGATTTTAGGGTATTAATATCAAGTCACTTAGTATTAAAAATATAATACGGATTAGAATATTTTTAAGTATTTCTTTATACTCATTTCTTAGGCAAATTTTATACTCTTTTCTCTGCAATGTTTTCATGTTCAATTAATTTGTAATGAGAGCTTCACTTTCATCCGTAACTTTTCTGAACTTTCTATATAAAGAGGATTATACAGTATTTACCAAACAGAAAAGAGAGAGCGAGAGAGAGAGAGAGAGTAACAAAAATAAAAATGTGAAAAACTGAGAGGGGGGTGAAAATCGCACTGGGTACATATGTATGTATGTATGTAGTGGTGTATAGTAGTAACTCCGTTCCCACTCCTTTAATCCAACAAACAGCATGGTGATGGTAACCAACGAACCAACGAACCAACCAACCAACCAACCAGGCAACAAGAACATCAAACGTTACAAGAATTGGGCTAGGGACATTAGGACAGACAGGTCCATAGGCATGAATGCGTGTGAAGTAGTGTGTGTGTGTGTGTGTGTGTGTTTGGGGCTCATGCAGTTTGCGGAAAGGCCCGGTAGGTGGTGCTGCATTTGGCACTGGGATTGGGGCATAAAGTCGTGGTTTAAAAAACAAGCCAAAGAATACACAAAACAACAAACAATAAAAGAAACAAAGATGAGGAAGAAATCAACGCGCACACATATATAGATACAATACATACACCGACATAGACACACAAATACACAAAAAAAAAAAAACACAAACAAATACACACACACACACACATACAAATTAAAAATGCAGATTTCTATTGCAACATTCGGAAGTGCTTGAAAAATTGTTGCTGTTGTTACTGGCGATGGCATCGTCGTCACATCCTGGTCCTACTCCTAGTCCTAGTCCTAGTCCTGGTTCTGGTTCTGGTCGTCGTTATTGCCAGGCACTGGCACACTGCGTTTCCTGCTGTTCCAGAGCTTCTCCAAGCTTTCACGCTCATGCCCTTTTATACACTGAACGATCAAATTTTAAGTAAATATTGAAAAGTAAATGCTTTCAGAAAAAAGTCCTTTTATTTGGACTATATATTCGTTTCTAAATCATTGATTTTCGATAACTTTTATAATTAGCGATCGATAACACCGACTACAGCCGTGTCACGTGACTGTACTTTTTGACAGCAATGAGATTTAACTACTCCCTGAAATTGCAAAGTTTCTACAAATTTAATTAACAATTCTTTCCCTAATACATATATATAAGCCTGGGAAGTTTGTGCGATAATTTCTCTCAGTGTAGGTTTTTTTTCCAGTAGCAATAGCATCAAAATTGCAAAGAAAAGCCAGCAAGCAGTCAGTAAAATATTGTAGCTGGCAGCTGTACGTAAGGCGGGTAAGTGGGAAGCGGTTCGAGGAGTATATGGTAACATGAACAAAGTGTGGGAGGGGGCGGGGGGAATAAGGAGACTTTAGGCTAGCGTAACAAAAACAATGAAAACATTGTCGTCATCACAATCATCGCCATGCGGTGTTTTCTAGCCATTTGTTACACTCCAAAAAAAAAAAAAAAAAAAAAAGAAAAAGCAAAAACAAAACAAAAAAAAAAAGAACAAAGAAAACTCTGGACAGAGAAAGTTCTAAAATTCAATAGTCTCTATGTTCTTCTTTTTTTCTTACTACAATTTGTGCCCAGCATTCAGTAAACGGATAATGAAAGTCGTCATTCTGTAGGTGAAGGGAGTCTTAAATGGTAGATAGCAGGATCAATATATGATCGATTGAAATATCCCGGAAACTGGAAAATTCTTTTCTTTCATGATATCAGAAAGACGGTACTCCTCACTTTGAATGCTTTGAATTGATGTTCAGTCGCTAATCTATGATGGTTTTAGGTTCGATATACCGATATTTTTCCCACAAATAGCTCATATTCAAACATTTTTTTTTTTGTTTTCTTGTATAAAACTTCTTGGATAATCGAAAGGCACTTGATGTTGCAATAAATTTGGATTTCAACCAATTTTTTTTATTTGTGCAGTAAACTGTCTACCGCATATTGTCGTTTGCCTTGTGCATGTCCTGTATCTATGCCACGTCCAAGTCTAATGTTTCAAGCGTCAGCAGCAGGAGCGCCTTCTGGTAAAAGCGAAAACAAAAGCAATGGCCAGACAATTAACCAGCCATCAGTCATTTGGCTTTTCGCCTTAGTACGCACTACTAAAAAGGGGTGATTGGGAAAGGGGGGTGGTTGGTTGATTTCACTGCAAGAGTAACGTGTCGAACAAAAAAGTGATGAAGAATCAGGTTGGTATATATGTACGTATGCATATATGTATGTATATATAAGATACTTTACTGTAATTTTGCTATTTGTCATAGATTTACTTAGCCTAAAAACTTAAAGATTTTAAATTTGCCTTGACCAATTATACTTGCTATGGAATTAAATTGAAATATATACTTTTTGGAAAATCTAAATTCATATATATATATATATATATATATATATGTATATAAGGATTTTACCCTATAGCTATATTAGATAGCATTGGGATCAAATTAAGGCTGAACAAGAAAGTTGTGTACCTTAAAAAATTTTACATTTGGCAAATTTTTCACAAAATAAACTAAATATATTTTACCGATTCAGAATAATAAATAGATACTTTCGTTTGTAACATTAAGGAAAACGAATCGTTAATTATTTTTCCATTTATATATATGTAAGTATAATGGTTAACATTTTATTTATATAACAAGAATTTTTAGATTGCATCTTTGAATTTAAATTTCTGTGAAATATATCTGTTATTTAGAATAAAAATGAAGTTTGCTGAAAACTTTTGGAAATTTGGAAGTAGATACAAAATATGTAAATGTATACCATAACTTGGATGAATATCTGGATGTTATTCAAAAGAACTAAAAATAGCTGGTTATCATAGTCCTCCAGATTACCAGATCTATCTTTAGTTTTGCTTCTTTCGTTTCTCAATTAATTGTTTTAATGGAATATAAAAGTCTCTCTATGAACAATTTTATCAAATTTCAGCTGATGAGGAAGATAATTATTTTTGATCTGTACAAAATATTTGATCACTTTCACAGAATTTGTTTTTGGGATGTGTTTAGGCAATATCGAGTTTAGGACTATCAACAATAATCAATTTTATTATTGAGAATCTACTAATTCATTTTTCATTTAGTTCTTTTAAAAATTAGATTTTCCATAATGCTTAAGAAACGACTCAACAATATTTTACTTATATTACAAAGTTTAAATCGATAAAAGCGTAAAAGAGTAGAGTGTATGTATATAAGAAAGAGATAGATTGAGAGTGACAGAGATAGATAGAGAGAGAGAGAAAGAGAGATAGCGAAATGGACAATGTAATCATCGAAATGAACAAATTATAAATTACCCATGAAAATGGTTCCAGGAACAGAGTACGAACCAAGAGCAGGATTCACGTTTCATATGTCCAATAAATATATACATATGTACATATATGTATGTATATATATTTATGTATGTATGTATATGTATGTGAATGTGTCTGTGTGTGTGTGTGTGTGTGTCAGTGAGTAAATAATATATTGAAGGCAGACAACGACAATTTTGGCTCATTATAAATTTCCTTAATTTTAATGCAAAATGTCCCAGTATTGCATAAGCATGTGTGTGTGTGTGTGTGTATGAGTATCTGTCTGCTTGGATCTGTGGCTGAAAGTGTATATGTATGTGTGTGTGTGTGTGGGAATCTGCATCTGCAGCTGGCACAGTGCCTTACATTTAATGTCGAGTCCAAACCCAAACTCAGCTTCAACTCCAATTCCAATTGTATTCAACTGCAATTGCAACTGCAACAGCGCAGTGCAAGACGCATTTCCTCGGGCAGGAAAAGTCAGACTTTCATCCCTGTCATGCTCCTTCTCCATCTCTCTCTCTCTCTGTCTCTCTCTCTCTCTCTCCCTGACTCCTCATGGTAGGTAATCATGTTGCTGACAGCCGCCTCGTTGTATGTTAAATTGTTGCACGACAATGTGCCTTACCGCCAAAAAGAACCAAAAAAAAAAAAAAAAAAAAAAAAAATGGGCAAAAAAAAAAAAAAAGAAAATATAGTGGAAAAAATAAGAGAAAAAGACGAAAGAAAGAGAGAAGGAAAGCAAACAGAAGAACAAGAAGCTAGCAAAATGCACATGCCACGTAGTTATGCATATGTCCTGCATCCATTCTCAATTCCAACTCCTTGCCCCTTTTTGTTCGTTTTTGTCTCGTCCTGTTCTATTCCTTTTCCTTTCTTGTCTTGTTCTGTGCTGTCCTGTCTTGTCCTGCGCTTGCGGTACGTGGTGTGCAGGCAATTCACAAATTGAACATACGAAATCATATTAGCTCCCCAACATCTTTGCTTCGCTTCCATCTTCAGTTTGAGTTAAATTCTTTACCCATTCAACATTTTTCTCCACTTTTCTTCTTCTTTGTCTTCTTCTTTTTTATTTTTGTGTGTGTGTTTTTTTTTTTTTTGTAGCATCTTCTATTTTTTGTGTATACCCCAAAAACACGTCCTAAACTCAGGCAGTTCGTTCAGTTCACTTCGGTTCGGTTCAGTTCTGTTTAGTGCAGTGCAGTTCACTGCAGTTTAGTTCTCTTTAGCCCGCTGGCATTGGCCAATTTGGATGGTCGGTTGGTCCTTCTTGACGTGCTGCATCAAAAAAAAAAAAAAAAAAATAAACTTTTTCTCGTGTATTGATTTGCATTTGCAATTTTTTTTTCGTTTTCCATCTATCTCTATCTTTCTTTCTGTCTGTCTCTCTCCCTATATTTTTACCATCATTCGCCTAATTGCTGAAACTCTAAAAACAAAAGAAAATTCAAGATAACGAATGTAGCAAATTGAAAATGTAGAAACATTTCCAAAGATAAATTGAATTAAATTATACGGAACGATACTATAAAAATTTTGAAGAAATTTCTCTACCTAAGAAACAGAAAAACCTAACAAACAATAAGTGCTAACTATAAAAAATGAAATTGAACTTTATTTAAAAAGTAAAAGATTTACAATATGAAAAGAAGCAATTAAAATGTTTAAAAAGTAACATAATCATAATTGTCCAATTATCATTCAGGCTTGAAGAACTATATTAAGATTTAAGAATGAATCAGTCATAAATTATTATCTAGAAATTTAATCCTTCGTTACGAAAAAGTTTCTAATTACTATGAAAAATGTAGAAATTGTGATAATTTTAAAATATTGTAAATATTACTAGGTAAAAAAA
Organism: Drosophila sturtevanti; assembly: GCA_018150375.1. Classification (NCBI taxonomy): domain Eukaryota; kingdom Metazoa; phylum Arthropoda; class Insecta; order Diptera; family Drosophilidae; genus Drosophila; species Drosophila sturtevanti. Next base: position 10,224,134 of record JAECWJ010000686.1, on the reverse strand, counting down.
AAAATTAAAACCAATGTAGCTCAAAGTACAATCACAAAAATAAATTATCAACTGAGACAATTTGGCTAAAAATCGTATGAGCGAATTGTTGCCAAGAAATCTGTAAAAAAAAAATCCAATCCGAAAATTCTCTTCAATTAAGCTAAATATTAATTTGAGTTTTTGCAACACTTTTTAAACAATATATTTATAATTAAAAATCTATATTGAAATAACCCACATACTTATTAAATATATTACTAACAGAATTTAGTTGTAGATAGGTACATTAAAAACAATTCCTTAGTTGGCCGCTTAACTAATATTGTCCCCCATTGCCCATCCAGATTTAGGATTATTATGGTGAAAGATTATCGTTAATAAGTGGACTCTCACAACACATAATAATCTTTTATACAGAATGGATAAGAAAAGGTTCTCTTTCACTTTACCTATAAGTCATATAAATTAATAAAATGCATTTGCGAAGATTTAAAATTTAAAAAAATGAACTGGTTGATTGATTACACTAGATATAAAACAAAAATATATAATGTTATTCGTGACTATTGATTACAAGTTATACTTACATACATACATACATACATACATACATATAAGTAGTTAAAATGGTAAAGGCAATGTAAAGTCAAAATGATTGCCAAAATGTGTATGCAAATATAAAATTTTGTACTCTATATGCAACTTCAGACAGCTTTCAACTTTAAGGCAAATGAGTTACAATTTTTTTTCTGGGGCTATCGGAGGCGAGCCAAATGGCCACGAAAATTCCAGTCATCGCCCTTGTATACGGTTCCCTCAGTTTTGGCCATGGCCAATGCTAGAGCCACCATCTATGTACTATATGAACTTACCTATAGGTGGGTATCATGCTTATATACATATATATATATACATATATATATAGATATACTATATACTATATATACTATATATACATACATATATAACCATGTGTGCATGTGTAACTACATGGAACATGGTTTACCTGGTCCTGGTATACTCGATGCTGGATGCTGGATGCTGGATACTGGATACTGGATGCTTGATGCTGGTCTGGTTTGCTATCATTGCACAAGTGCGCAAAATTTTGGACTCAATTCACGTGCTTGGCTGCCAAAATTTGTAGGTAGTACTCCACCTACTAACTTGCTTTAAAAGCACACCACATCACTGCCCCTCACTATCACCATCTCATGCCCATGCCCCCCCCCCTTTTCAGTTCTTGGCTCCATAAATTTGCACATTGATCGCCCTGTGGCGGCACCGTCGGTTGCTCACATTACATCGGGTCTATATGTATTTAATTCGATAACGTCGGTAAGGGAGTACTTTTTGCAAGATTTTTGCTGCGCGAGTGAGCCACCAGCTCCCATTGCACCGTTGTTCCCTTGCACCGCTAACCCCTTCCACCCCCTATTTTTTTTTTTTTTTACCACAAATATCATTTCTACGTCCATTGCACTCTCAAGTGCAGTGAAATAGTTGTGAAACACTTTGCCAAAGATGAAAGATAAATCTGGTAGAGGAACAGAGACTCACACACAGAAAATGAGAAAGAGAAAGAAAAAGAGAGAGAGAGAAAGCAAGAGAACGAGAGAGAGAGAGAGAGAGAGAGCGAGAGAGTAAGAGGAAAAAAGGAAAGCATTTTGCATATTGCAAAACTTTAACCTCAACTTTAAATACGCAATCGAGTTGACTTTAAATGTTTGGTTGCGTCTGCTGACCAGCTGCAAATTGAAGTTTTGCGGTTACGTATTCAATCCCCCTAAAAACACGTTAACCAAACCACCCCAAACCAACCGAAATATTCAACCACTTCAATTTTAAACCACTTCTTCCACATCACCCTTCCATTCCTTCTTATTGTGGCCATTAAAAACGCTTGATTGAGCCGACCTGCGGCGTTAGCTAAACCAAAAACCAAAAAAAACAAAAAAAAAAACAAAGACAAAAGCCAAAAATACAAAAAAAAAAGAGTCAACAACAACAACTAAACAAAGATTCTGTGCATAATTTAAATGTCCCAAAAATCTTTAGCACAGACCCTTAAAATTAACAATCTTTAAGGTATATCAACTATTGAAAGTAATATATTAAAATTTTAAAATAAAAACAAATTTTATTTTTGTTACAGATTTGTAAAAAGCTTTTCAATAACTAATTTTGATTATTTTCGCTTAATTAATTAGTAATTGAAAGTATTTTTTTTTTGGTATTTGTAATAAAACTAAATAAGGAAAGGCATTTAAAAATATTTCAAAATAAAATGGTTAGTAGGGTATGTTTTCAATTCGTATTTGGAATATCTTAGTTTTTAGTGTTTTATTGAGGTTTTCTTTTTGTTTTTTAGCGATTCAGCTGGGAATGGCAAATGGGATGGTAATGGAAATGGAAGACGACGGTGATGGCGGTGGCGGTGACGGTGGCGGTGACGGTGGTGATGGCGATGGCGATATCCTGCCTGACATGGCCTGCCAGTGTCAATAATTAAGTGCGAACCTTGATATAAACTTTTGTGCCAAACTTCCAGTTTATCCGTCGAGCTTCAACTCCATCTTGAGGCTTTCGTGTTGGCTGCGGCATTGTTTGCCCTTTGCCGTTTGCTTTTTGCATTTGCCTTTCGTTTTGATTAAATTAAAAAGTTGCCACACCAACACACACACACCAACACACACACACACACACATTGGACTGGCCAAGTTCATCTCTTTACTTTGCTCTCCTTTGTAATTGCCAACTCTAATTGTGTCTGGTGATTCACTCTGATAGCATCGACAACAAAGCTAATATATTTATCACGAAACGTTTTACAGTTAGTTTTCTTCTTGCCCATCTATATCCTTTTACTTTTTCTACTACCTTCTTACGCTTTTCTTATTCATCTACTTCTTGCTTGCTTGACACTATTCGCATTAAAATTTAACTTCCTTCTTTTTGACTTGTAATTCTTTGCATTTGTTAATTGAATGCAAATGCAAACAATATGCCAAAAGCTATGTCAAAAAAAGAAATCCAACTTCTATTGCAGTAAAAAAAAAAGAACGCCACAAAGTATGCAGCAGTCAATTGACAATTGCTAAGCAATGGTACACTGTGATTACTTTGATCATTTTTTTTGTGCCCTCAATAAAAAGAAAAACGATTAAAATGAACGATTTTTGCAGTTGAGTTTTTTACAACTAATGTGAAAAATAAATAATAGTATACATTATTCAATATTACTAACGTTTCAAAGTTAAAGTAAACAAAATAAAATGCTATCAGCATAACTAATTTAAACATTTTTTCTTGCTACCTGAAATTTCTTTAAAAAAATGATTTAGAAGATTTAAACATACATTCACATTTCATGTGAACAAAAAGTATCTATCTATCTATATAAAAGTAGTTTACTAATAGTATAAAAAAACTGTGTTAAAAATTGTGAAATTATTATGTTTTTATCTATAAATTGGAATGAAAATGAAAAACTTAAATAAATTGATTTAAGTGCACAATAAACTTCAAGGCACCCATTGTGCCTTAGAGACAGAAAATGATTGAAAAACTGAGTAAAAGAGAGAGGTAGACATTGAGCGAGAAATAGAGAGAGAGAGAGAGAGAGAGAGAGAGAGAGAGAGAGAGAGAGAGAGATAGAGAGAAAAATCAATAGAAATAGTGAAAGGACAAAGCGATCCTGCTTTATACTTCATTATTTATTTGTTTATTTAAGGGGAAAACATTTCCTTTTAATGGAAACAGAGTTGTAAAAGATTTAATTAAAAATGCAAAGAATAACACACTAATTAAAAGTTAACCAATATTAGCTATATAATTTTCATTTTGATTTCTACTTGAAGTTAATTTTAAATATTTCTATGCTTTCCATTAAGCGTTTCGAAGAGATTTCAGAGTATGAATTTTCATTGAAACTACTCAGTGAAATTTGAGTGTTTTCTTGTTATTGATAAGAAATTAAATTGATAAAGTCAATAATTAACAGTGATATAATTTAGATGATTAGTTTGTTAGTTAATTGATAAGATAATGTCGGACAGTACAACTATTATGCATACATATATACTTTGAAAGATACCTATATTCAATCTATATTAAATTTAGACATATTATTGGGAAATATATTGTACACTGATACATTTTCATTAAATTTTGCTAGTTATACTGATAATGTGTTGCCGATAAATCGGTGAAAAGATTATTTCTATTCATTATTTTCAAATATTTGATAAGAAACTTACATAAATCTATTGATAGTTGGCTACCTTTCTCATAAATTTTGATGGCTTAGGCATTTCCTTGATGCCTTAAATATATATAAAAGGTTTGATCAAATGGTAACAATCTTCCAGTTGCAAAGAAAATGTCAGGCATGTCAAGTTATTTATTTCAAGTTTTTGCCATTTTTTGTCTGATTGCGTCGGTGGTGGTGGTGGTGGTGCAGTCAGCTCCTGGTGGTCGTGTTGTTGGTGGTGAGAATGCAGTTCTCAATCAATTTCCACATCAAATATCATTGCGTAATCGTGGCTCCCATGGTTGCGGTGGTTCAATAATTTCTCGTAATTTTGTACTAACCGCTGCCCACTGTGTAACCTATCAGGATTCCGATGGAATTTATCATGCATCTCCAGCAAGTCAATTCAGTGTACGCGCTGGTTCCATTGATCGTCTCAGTGGTGGTGTACTTAAGAACATTATTGAAATTATCGTACATGAATCTTATGGTAATTTTCTAAATGATGTGGCTCTATTGAAAGTGGAAAGTCCATTCATCTATTCGGATAGTATTCAAGCTATATCATTACCCACACAAAATACACCTGGCAATGTTGATATTATTATCTCTGGCTGGGGCCTGCTTAAACATCAAGGTGATTTGCCACGATATTTGCAATATAATACATTAAAATCACTAACATTCAATGATTGCGATAATGCCATCTCCTGGGGAGTTGTCAATGGATTGTGTCTTGCCCATGAGTCCAATAATGGAGCATGTAATGGAGATTCAGGTGGTCCGGCCGTTTACAATAATGAATTGGTCGGTGTTGCTGGTTTTGTTGTGGGTGGCTGTGGAACGACCTTGCCCGATGGTTATGCCAGAGTTCATTATTTTGTTGATTGGATTAAAAAGAATTCGGATGTCTAAACAACAAGAACTTTAAATTTAAATTAATTTTGCAATAAAAATAAACAAAAGAAATAATCAATAATAATGCAAATGCATCATTTATATTACACCTTAAGTCTATATTAAATCTGAAAAATCTGCATCTGAAATGATTTTTGGTTAAGTTTTTAAAAATGCAAAATTTATATTGAAGAAATGCCAAAATTTTATCCAAAGATTTTTTCTTCCCTAAAGACAAGTATTTGATTATACTAAGAATTTGATTATATAAAATAAACAAAAATAATCAATATAAAAATTTAATTTACTAAAATATATTTTCTTATATAACGTTAACTTATTTAGTAAATTTTTGTGCTGTCTGCTGTGATTATATTTTTGTATTTTTTAATTATTACCAATGGAGTATAATTTTGCAACAAATTTACTTTAAGTATACCCTATATAAATGTATATATATATATATATATATATATATATTTGACGCTTTTGTTTCAAAATCTGTTGTTTGCTGGTGAGTTCGTTTTCGATTTTTCCTTTTGTTTATTTTTTTTTCTTCTTCTTCTTGGTATTGGCATAATTTATATTTTAGTAGCATTTTTATCGCTGCGCTCGGCATGAAATATTATAAAATATAATAAACAATGGCAACTCGTTTGCCAGTTCAATGTTAGTCGAAATGTTCCTTCAGCCTCCATTTGGTTTGGTTCGGTCTGGCCCTGTTCATCTTTGTTTTACCCTATCCAATCCTATCCGATTTTACTCAATTCATAACCCCTTTCCCCTTACCCCCGCCAGTGCATTTTGCGTCACTTTGCGCGTTTTATTTATTTACGATTTTTGCGTGCGTTTTCTCAACGTTCTCGACGTTTTTATTTATTCACAATTTATACGACAAGAGCATATAATAATAATAACGAGAACAACAACAATGGGGCCAATGTTGTCATCATTATTATCATCATCGCCCATAGTCATCGTCATCATGATTTTTGGCTGCTGTCAATGTCATCAATCATATCTATCTATCTTTTAGCAGCAATTTTATGTAAATAATTAAAATAGAACAGAAAAAGAGGGAAAGCATATATATATATATATATATATATTTCTCTCTACCTCTCTCTCTCTCTCCATCTCTCTCTCTCTTTATCTCTTTTTTTTTGGCGCAGTCTGCGCTTATGAGTTTTGGATTTGGATTACTGCAGTCGATGTCAGTTTAGACGATTTGAGAAGATGGAATATTTTTGTTAGTTTTAATTTATATGGAAAATCGATCATATAATTTGGGTCGTTCCATTACTAACACTTAATGTAAATGTAAGTTATAAAAGCATTATTCTCCAAACTATGAGTTACTGAAACTTTTTCAACTGAAAATCATAAATAATCACAATCAATTATATTGAAAATACTAAAGTTTTTCATTCTAGATAGTCATACTATATATTCTAGATTGATATACATATGTGCTATCTTTTACAAATTTCATATGCGAATGAATAAAATTTCTTCTAAATTAATTAGTTATATATATTCTGATACTATATGGAATATATGTATTTGGTGTGATCATAAATGTGTGGCAGCGAATTTTCTCTTCATGGGAAATACTAAGAAATGTGAGTAAAGTAGGCAAGCTAATTTGATTCAGCATCTCTCTCTGTGTGTGTGTGTGTGTGTGTGTGTGTGTGTGTATTGAATTTCGATTTTAGGAGTAAACGACTGCTGCATGGATGCATTTCAAAGGCATACCAATTTGTCACATGCATTTATGCAATTTTCGCAGCCGCTGTATCTATCTCTATATATATATACGATATATGCACGATATATGTACGATATGTACGATATGTGTAACTGGAATTGGGCGTGTAGCGCCAATTTTATTGAATTTTTGACTTGAAGCCATTTTACATTTTTAAACGCCTCTACCGAAAGGCAGCAACCAGAGTTGGACTTGAATACAAACACAGACACAAACGCACACACACACACACACACACACATACATATATATAGCCACACATACATACATACACATTCATGGTAAGAGACACGCAGATACGCAAATTGCCAGGGAATGCGACTGTGAATGGGCCTCTGTCTACCATTTAGGCGTATTTTGTTTTTCTTTTGCAGTGTGTGAGTGAGTGCCAGTCTGTGTGTGCGTGTGTGTGTGTGTGTGTGTGTTTGTGGGTCTGTGGCTGTGCGTACGGAACGTACACACACACATGAAACGGAAATGAATTGAAATTTTAAAACCCACAGCTGCGGCCGCTTCCTGCGGCAAAAGTAGCACCCGGACAACACTTACAATGCGAATATACACGTCAATTTACATACATACATGTGCATTTATATATATATATATACATATATATAGATATATATATATATATGTGTACATATATAGCGACAGATATGGTATATGCATAGTATACACACTATATATAATAAATATATATAAAATACGGAAGTCACAGCATTTCAGGGCTGTATTAAGCTATTTAAAGTGATGGGCCCTTTCATATAGACCTTCAATTAAGTGGAAAATTTAATCATAAAAAGTTATGCAGTAAAATGATGCACATATGTGTATATAAATATATATATATATATACATATATGTATATATAAATATTCTCAATGGAACAGAGTTCTTCATTAATTTAAAGACATAATAACTTTAATATGCCACACATTACGTTATCAGAGAACTTTTAGTTATAAATCTTAACTGATATATATGTGGTTTCTTGATTTTATGTTTTATTTGTATGTCTTTTATACAAAAGTTTGTAATATTTGACTTGAAATATATTTGAATTGAACTGTTCATCGAAATATAGCATTTAATAAATAATAGAAATCAAATGAAAGCCTCCTAGTGAAAGCCTATATATATATATATATACATATATAGAAAACAATATAATAATAATAGAAAAAGAGAGAACATTTTCTCTTTATCTATTCAAAATTTAACACCTATGATTGTTCAGTTCCCAATTATAAATAGATAAATGGCAATCAGAACAAACATCTAAGTTAAAACAATGGAAGTTATAGTACAGGGTATTTTTTATAGTCCATTTAACATAATGAATGATTATAAATTGTTATATTTTTGGACTTGCTTAGAAATTGATATCGTTGATACACTTGGACGTCTTTCTATGCATTTAATTATATTCAATGTATTTAATATATTTAACTCTTTTTCTTTAACCCATAGTTGTGCGTATACTTAATATTGAATGGGATGACATATCACACACACACACACACACACACACACACATGCAACAGAAGGGAGAGAATTCGCAAATTTTGAGATTTGTAGAGTTTGTCCATGCATATTTATTATATCCGATTCAAACTTTTAATGCACACAACAAAGAACTTTTACACTTTTACATAAGTATGTAAGTTTGTATGCTCCTTGTGTAGGTACATTATGTACATACATACATACATACATACATACATTAAATGCATTTGCTTTCATAACTAATGAAACTTAAACTATTGTAAACACAAAGAAAAAGAAAACAAATCATTCACACACTGACTCTTTCGATCCAATACTTTAAGGGTTGAAGAAAGATACAAAATAACCCAGGGTAATCTTTTTTAAAATGAGTTCATTTTTTTTATTAATCACACATCTACTGTATCTACTGTTAATTACCTAACTATGTAAGCAAATTTTAACAATACAATATTTACAAATTTCATTGCTCATCCATTTGGGTCAATTTCATATTCATATTCATATTGTGAACTTTTTATACTTCTTTATTGTTTTATTTGTTGTTTTATTTTTCATCTATTCTTGTGCTCTGTAGAAATTTGTTGTGGTTACAATTTGGCTTAATTTTCTAAAATACCAAAAATTACAAGTGCAATTCATCTTCAAATGCATCTGGGATAATTGCTGCTCTCATGTATGTACCGAACATGTTCTTCTGTATGTCCTTGCCTCTGTGTCTGTGTGTGTGTGTGTGTGTGTGTGTGTGTGTGTGTGTATGCAATTTATAATAACAACATAAAGCCAACTCTGGTCACGTGCATATTCCCCAAGTCACAATAACAACAAAAACAAGAGCAAACATCAACATGGACAACCTCTTGCCGTTACTGTACTCCACTCCAATCTCCTGTCGCTTGCGCTCCTTCCTTTTACCTTTACCAAACATTCTTGCATTGAATGCCGTTTGATCTTGTTGTTATTTTTGCTGTTCTTGTTGTTATTGTTGTTGTAGTTGTTGTTGTTGTTGTCGGTGTTATGACTTTTGTAAAAGCAAACATATTTCTGGCTCATATTTGAACCACCCGGCCCCTGTTTACCAAACCCTACCCTATCCTATCCTATCACTACACTACCCTACCCTATTACAACTACCCTACCCATCCCTTCTCCTATCACTACCACTTTTCTGCACCATGACAGCAACAGAGAGCAACAACTTTGACCATAGCCCCTCGTTGTCTGTCATTATTCTCACTCTACGCTAAATTTTCCATGTATCCTTTCCATATATACATACATACATACATATATATATATATATATATATATATATAATATTTGAACTATAGTAAGCATTGCAATATTGCAATAAAGAGTATGCCTGGTTCGTTGTGAAGAATTCTCATTTCTTATTTCACTAGTTTCCCCCGTCCTTCTCTTCCCTGCTACGTGCAAAGATTTTTGGCAAAAAGTACTTAGGCAACCAGCCAGAAGTTGGCCAAGTTGGAGTTGCTCCCTGGTCTCGGGTAATAAAGGTAACCTTCTTAATTTGTTATGACTGTCATTTTGGGGGTAAAATGTATGTACATAGGTTCGCTGGTTGCCAACTGGGCAGCTGGACCTCTATGGCCACTGAAAGAAATTGTAGGCCAACAAACAAAACAACAAATAATTCTAGGTAATTTTATTTTTCTTATTTTTGGGCCAAAATAAGAATATAAAGTTAAAAGAAAGGATGTACTGTCCAAAACAGAAATGCAAAGAAATAAACACAATAAAGAATAGAGAGTAGACGATGTTGTATCATGGTTAAATAAGGAACTTATGGAATATTTCTAATTATCAAAGTATTTACTTTAGTATCTATCTATTATAAAGATATCTAACTCTTTAACATATATCTATAGATAATTAAATAAGTTAAAACAATTAGAATTCGTGAATACGAGAAAAGTGTTAATAATTTCAAGTAATGATATTTGATTTTTAAATATGTATATATATATATATATATATTTATACATATATATATGTCTCTTAAAAAGTAGGCTTATATCGAATTAAAGTAGACAACTTTTATGTAAGATCTGTGGATTGACTTTAGTGATTAAGAAGCACCAAAATTAAAGAAAATATTATTAATTCATATATTTAGTTTTTGTTTATATAAATAAATATAATTTAATCATTTAAATTATTAACATTGATACATGATCATTAATTATTTACTTCTAAAATTTGAAAAACGTTTTTGGTAGTTTTCAACAAGTTAAGCGAAGAATTTAAAAAGAAAAGAATTTCCATTTTAATCCATTAAAAATGAAACTTCTTCTTCTTCGTTTAAGTGACTGAAGTTCATTTTAGAGAATATGTTCAACAACTTGCATTCAAATTATTCCAATTTTTGGGGTTTTTCGTCTAAATTGCAGTATGTATTCAAAAATGTTATTTGGAGTAAAAAAAAAACCATCAAAAGTAAGTATATTGAAAGTAATCCCAAAATGCAGATTTTTAAGGGCTTTAAAATAAAGCAAATCAGTTAGCTACAAAAGACATTCAGATCTAGCAGAGTCTACATCAAAGGTTAACTATAATCTACATCGTATATGTATATCTTTTATATAGAATGGCAAAAAGAGGCAAAAACATAAACATAAATGAGATTGATAATTATTTGAAAACTAATGGAAAATCCTTGCCGAAAGAGTATTTTAAATTCGGTTTTCTAAATAATGTATCATTTTGTTGTATTTCTCTCTGTGCAGACTGGCTACATAACCTGCAAAATGCCATTCACAAGGATGTTGTTGTTGTCTCTTTTTTTTTTTGTCACGCTGTCTCATTCTCTTGCCCATTGCATCTCTTTGATTTCGACGGAGTTGGGCCTGAAGCGTTGGCGTTGGCGTTGGCTTGTCACTTTGCATTGGCTAAGGTTTTGTTGTTGCAACGTTACTATTGTTGTTGTTGTTGGCGGTGGTGATGGTGGTGGTGGTGGTGGTGGTGGTGGTGGCATATTTGCATTGCGGTGTCATATCCTCATCTCGTCCTCACAGCGATTTGCAATGCGAAACAAGAGTGAAAGAGAACTTTCTGCATTGTTGGTTTACTTCTACTTCTACTTCTACTTCTTCGTCTACTTTTACTTCTACTTCTACTTCTTTTTGTTTTTATGCTAAAACTTTGCCGTGTTGTTATTTTTGTTTTTAGCCATTTTGGCAGGCTCGAGCACTAGAAATATCTTAACTAAGGCAAAAACCAAACAACTTTACTACAAAAAAAAAAAAATAAAATAAAATAAATAAAAAACAACTGGCAAATAAACAAAACACAATAAGTAAAAAAAAAAAAGGCAAAAAAATAAAAACAAGAAATATATAAAATCAAAGATGGAAGAGTTTAGTGGTTGGACATGAGACAAACCTACAATTATTGCAAAAACCATAAAAATGTATTATCTAGAGTTTTACATATTCATTCTATCTTATCAATATGATATACTCTACCTTAATATTGTAAAAATCGGCTTTAACGTCAAAGGATTTAAAAATATTGAACTTATATGGAGTGGAAGAGCGCTAAGGAATTAAAGTGAGGAAAAGAAGAGAGATTAATGTGACAAACGATATATATATATATATATCATTGCAAATGTGAGATTCTATGGAAATATGAGTTGCTGTACACTGCACAAAATTAAATCCCAGTCAACTAATTGAATGAAATGCACAGCAACTTGAGTAAGAAATTATTTTTTCTTTACTTTTTCCCAACTACTTTTTATATTTTACAAATTGGGAAAGATTTAAAGATTTATACAAATTTCCATCTATACATGCAACAAATAAATTCTTGATTAGAACAAAGAATAAAGTATATATAGCCATCTATTTGTTGTATGCATATATCACATATGTAGCTTCAATAGGAACCTTCAGTTGGTAGTTTAACAAGGGATTCCAAAGAAATTTAGTATTTATTAGTTGAACATTTATTTAAATGTTTATTGAAAATTTCATTGGAATCTATACACTATTTTATAAAACTTGCACAGAAATCTTTGATTTGAAAATTTTAAATTAGAAATTGATTTATTATTAGTATCTTTATACTTCTTAAAGATTATAATAAATTTGAAAAAAAAAGAATAATCTGTATAATAATCTTAAAAAGTTTTAATAAAATTGCAAAGGTATAGAAGTATTTTGAACCGTTTGATATGATTTTAATCGAAAGGTCAAGTGAAATTGTTGGACATTTTTAATGAGTATCTATAATATGCCTGGTCACCTTTCATTCTCTTACTCTCTCTCTCTCTCTCTCTTCTTGATTGTCATTCTCATTGTAATTCTTTTCTCCTGCTTTCTTTGTCCCATTTACCCAACACCCCCCCCGACGATGGCCGAACGATAGAAATGTTGCCCGTTGCGTATTTATCCCAAGGCGTCTGTGGGATAAGGTCACAGGAGTTTCTATTTTTTTTTTCTTTTTTCGTTATTTTGGACTACCTTCTCGTCCCCCTGACACTGGGTTCCTCATCCACCATCTCATCCACAACTCCACGTCTACGTCAGCGCCCTCCAAGCCCCATCATGCTACAATTTGCAAAGTGTTTGTGGGCCAAACATTTAAGCCCACGCGCTAAGCACACAAAAACATAATTTGTTTGCTTGTCATTTTGCTATAATACGCTGACAACAACAAGAACAGCAACAAAGGAACGAAAGAGCACAGCAGGCAAGTGGGTAGCCGGTAACAGGAGTTGGGAAAGAAATGTAAAAAAAAGAGAAAAAAAAAAATTCAAGCACAAATACTAATAAACGCTCCTTGAGGGGCCCCCAAAACCCAGGGAAGAACTCACGCTCACCACTAATGTGTTTTAATTTTGTTAAAATGCTCCAAAGAAAACACATTAAAACTGAGTGAGACAGGCAGGCAGTCAGCCTAAGCAGCAGACAGAGAGAGAGAGAGCGAGAGAGAGAGAGAGAGAGACTGATTCTGGATAGGACTTTGAAAGAAACTTTACTTTTGACATTTAAGGCATACGAAGAAGAAATTTAAAGTTCGAAAATTGGAACTAGTTCATATCGGAAGAAATCTCTATATGGAAGCAAAGTAATAAAGTATGTATAGGAACTTGGGGACAAGTCTTTTAGAATTGTTTAACTATAAGAACTGATGGTTCAGTTGATTAACTTTGCGATCAAGCAGATATATATATATATATTTGTATCTATATATTTAGATGGATATATGTATATATTGTTAAGTAATTGATTTTAAATTCTTTGCAGAGTAAAGTTTCCTAGGAAATTCCCATTTTTCCCAAAAAAAAAAAAAAAAAAAAAACAGAGGTGTAGTTAATCAGTTTAAAGGTTAAAGAATGCAGTTAATATGATATATAGTTTATCCTTTTTTGCTACAACCATGGCTGATGTTCACTTGGTGAACATTCCGCCAGCTATGTATGTGTGTGTTTGTGTTTGTGTGTGTGCTTACCGAGCATAATGAATGTGCTTACGAATTGGTTATTATTTTTGTGGGGCATACCCAGGATATGGGATACATGGGCATAGGACAAAGGACATGGACATGGACATGGACATGGACACGAGACGACATAGCAAGCAGCTTTTGTTTGTTTGTTTGCTGACCTCCTACAAAAACGAAAAATCTCTACCTCTTCCCTCTTCCCCTCTACTACGAAAATATAAAAAACAAAAACCATAGAGACGATGAAAAGAAAAGAAAATTGAGCGCAAAATGCTTAACAAATATTTTATGACTTTGAAGTTCAAACGCTTAAAATGTTGTTGCTATTGTTGCAGCCTGTTGTTCTTGTTGCTGGCAAATTACCCACAGGACAAACAGACACAGGACGCTGGAAAAAAAAACTATTTTCTCAACACAGTAAAAGACCGAGTAGCATATTTCTGTTGCATCAACCAAAGAAAAAAAAAATGATAAAAAAACGACAAACACCAAAAACTAAAAAAAAAAAAAAAAAAATATGAGGAAAATCCAAAAAAAAAAAAAAAAAATATAAAAAATAACACAACGTAGAAGAAAAAAAGGGTAGAAAAAATTGTTTGAAATTCCTAACAAAGCATTTTAACAATTTGCTGACATTATAACGGGCGACAAGTTGAGCGAAGTCAATAAACTGTTAACTAACAAAAAACCAGGAAAACAAAATGCGCCAAAGTGAAAAAAGTGCTGATAGTAATAGACTGGAAAGACGTGCATCAATAGCGCTTCGGTCAGCGAAAGGAGAAGGGGAGCCCTCGCCCTTTCCTCCCCATCCCTAGCCCTTTCCCCTCTAGGTGTGTGTAAAGATAGAGTATACTATACTATAGTACATACAGAATACACACAGGGATCTGCTATGGATTGAGGAGGAGAAGAAGAAGAAGAAGAAGAAGAAAAAAAAAACTTTTTAACAAAATTCCTGCACCAACAGTTATAGCTTCAGCTCCTCCTTCGCAAGCCGCACCAAAAAAAAAAAAAAAAAAAAAGAAAGGAAAAAACACATTGGCAGCTGGCAGCATAAACGGCATGAAACTTCATTAAAGCGATAAAAATCAGAACCGAGGTGGCATCTTTTCCATATCCTCCAACTCCCTCCCCACCCCCCTCCAACAAACAACAAAACCATCAGCTATCTGAATGAAGTAAAAAAGTCGAACATCATTTACTCTCTCGCACATGGGTTAAGAAAAAAAAAAAAGGGTCGAGAATGAGGTTTTGCTTAGCACACTTAACCCACATTGATTAGGTGTACACGATTTCGTTCATTTGAATTTTCCGTAATGGCAAATTACCAACAAAAAAAAAAAAACATAAAAAATGATAACTATCATTGACATAGTCAACTAACTACGAAAATATGGCAACTCCGCAAAATTTAACAATGATATCTATAGTAACTACGGTTATACAATTATCTCCCCTAGAAACATTTCCTCTCGCAAAGATACATAAAATTTGATGAGATTAAAGTTACTTCGAATATCTATTTAAGAAACAAGAATAATTCTTATTTAGAGTTGCTTTGTATTTCTGTATGATAAAGATTGAGTGTATGCAAACTCGACTAAAAGATAGTTAGTTATAAAATGGTTACGACAATAATTCCCTACATTTTTTTTTCCATCTAAGAGCTGAATTTTTAATATTTTACCATTCGGTATTCGAATTTGTGTAAAAGTTAAAAGAAGTTGCTGAGGGAACCTAAATAGGGGTAAAAGCATCTTTATAAAAATTGGTCATTATCAGATGATACAGTAACTGATCAAATATGTAAATCTATAGTAATAATTGAACTTACTGCAAGGGTATAAAAAATCATCATAGCATCAGCCGCAAAGTATGCAACTCGAAAGTTATTAAAACTGTTCAACATGTTCTTGTTTATGGCATAGCGTGCCGAAAGAGAATGACAGACAGATGGACAGAGTGAAAGAAAGAGAGACAAAAGAGAAGGAGAATTTTAACAGGAAAGAGAGAGAGAGAGAGAGAGAGAGAGAGAGAGAGAGAAAGAGTGATTTTATGTGTGCGTTTGGGTGTGTGTGAGTGTGTGTGTGTGTGTTTTCTGGTCCTTCTGGTATGCAACAGTTTTTGCTGATTATGTTACCAAAAAGTGAATAACGGATATTGCTCCTGCTGTTGTTGTTCCCGTTGATGGATTTATGACAAATTCTATGATGTGTGTATATGTGTGTGTGTGTGTGTGTGTAGAGATTTTACATTGCAGGTGTTACATGGTCATTATTATAGCCGACCAACTGATGGACATTGATGGACATGAGAATGAAAGAAATAAAGCAATTGATACCTTACTTTTACAATATGAGAAATTATATTCTATCTAAACAAAAACAAAAATATGCTACATTGTAGTAAAATGAGGAGCTTATCATAAATAAACCTTATAGATTGAAATATATGAAAGTATTCTTCACAAATTTGTTTCGACTATCGATGGTGCCTAACCCATAAATAGTTCATATTATATGCAAAATAGTTTTGATATAATAGATCGATATATATATATATATATATATGTAACAATGAAATGCATTACTCTGTCTTCTTTTGATTATTAAAAGAAATGGAAAAATTATTATAATATATATAGATAAATAATTAAATTTGAATATTATTATAGTCAATGCTATATAAGCTATAATTTCTGTTTACTAGTTGGTACATTGTATATATATATATATGTTCATGTGTCTATATAAATAAATATATATATTAACATGAAACTATATAGCATACTATTTACTTTTGTATCGTTTGGTCATATCATTAACAGTCGCTAGCTATTTCTATATACGGGTTGTCTTTTTTCCCCCCTAGGGTTCCACCGTTCGAGCAAACATAAAAGAAATCAGCTATTTTGATTGAGTGCACACAGAGGATAACATAGATTCATAATTACGATAGAAAAGAAGAAGAAAAAGGCAACAACACAATCCTAAAAGATAAGCAATTGCTTAGTTTCCCCCTTTTCTCTGCCCCCAAAACTCTGACTGACAATCAGACCCAAACCCATACCCATACTCATACCCATACCCATTCTCCTATCCAAAGTAAGACCCTTTTGGCCTTTGTGTGTGATTTTTTCTTCTTCTTTTAGTTGTTGTTGTTTGACGTTTTCTCACATGGGAAAAGAAGATGCCTTGGCTCGTGGCAGAGTGTTTTTTCTGTGTGTGTGCGTGTGTGTGTGTTCTTGGATGGTCGCAATCAACGTTGCGTTGCTGCTCTTAATTGATATCGTTTGGCCATGATTTTAATTGAACTCAGTTGGTTGGCCATCATAAAACACTCGATAATTATGATATACCATTCAAAATGCACGACGTTCCATCAATCGCAACCAATAAATTGAAAGTTGCAGAAGCCAATATTAATTTTTTTTTTTCTTTTTGAAAGTAATTGGCATTTGAAAGTTGTTAAATAAATTGAATAACTTTTAATGAATATTTTGATTTAGTTCATTTTGCAGTGTATCCAATTCAGTTTTATTAAAAATTTATTCAAAATTCTACCATAAATTTTATTTGAAAGAAAAACACGTGGTATAAATAGAACGGAAATTCAAGACATATTTATGCTATATACAATTATTCTATATACCAAATAGCTATACCTAATATATATATATATATATATATATATATGTAAATATACTATGAAAAGTAATTCAGAACAACCCAGATTCAATTAGTTTATAACGTATCTGTGTAATTCAAAAACACCTTGTTTTAAGGATCATCTGCAATTCTATGTGGTTGTGTTTGTGTGTCTGTCAGTGTGTTTGGCATCCATTAATTGGATTATCTAGCGCCAGGCGAAAACAAAAATATATAAAAACAAAAAATGAAAACAATTATAATTATTATGATTTCGTTTTTTTTTTTCTTTATTTTTATTCCGAAGCTCACAAGCGTGCAACAACAAAATCCCACAAAATAAAAGATACACAAGGAAAAACAAAAAGAAGAAGAAAAAAATGAAAAAAAACTGGCAAAAATTAATTAAAAATTATTATCTTATGTATGCGTGTGTATGCGTGTGTGTGTATGTGTATGTGTGTATGTGTGAAAGGAAGGCCAATCAATCGATGGAAGGTCGGATAGATGGATAAATGGATATACACAGATAGATAGGTTGAATACCGACACTTTGCCTGCTCGTCAACTTTTGCATTGAGCCCCAAACTATGCTATGCATATGGGGTAAGTGTATATGCGTTTATTTGTGTATGTGTGTATGCATATGTGAGTGTGAGTGTGTTCATTCTGTTGGCCATCAGCTCACGCTGGGTGTGTTGGTCAAATGTGCATTTGACATTTTCGTTATGTTTCCCTGAGATGAAAGCGGAATTTGGTGGGTTCACAAAAGGGATGGATGCAAAAGAAGCAAACGTGTACCATTTAATGCTATCATGTGAATGTGTGAAAGTGTGTGCGTGTGTGTGTGTGTGTGTGTGTGTGTTACCAGCGATGGTGTTGTTTCTGGTTGCCTGATAGTCATAGTCCTAGACCACACTATAAACTGTTTTTGCTTTTGCATTTTCCATGAAATTTCTCAAAATTTTGCGCATTTGTTGAGGTTGGTTGTTATAATTTAGTTGGAAATTGCTGTCACACCCGCGCGCACACACACACACACACACACACACATACAAACATATATACATACATACATATATGCATCTAGATAGATGCCAGAGCATTCGCACAGTCAATTCTAACACCGTTTGCAATGTTTGTATAGTAAATTAACCCATTTTTATCCAAATGAGTAGATGGAAATTGAAAACTATAAGATATTATATTTGAATCCCAATTTCTATTCCTATATCTTTCATAATTTATATAAATATTCGAATTGTAATTCCAGTAACTGTTCATAGGTATTACCAATTTTATTTCAATTATAACCATGTCTATTCTATTTGGTATTTCTGGGGTTAAAGCGGGTTTTTACACATTTTCAATTTAATTTGGTGCAAAAGAGCCCAAAACTCATAGGTTCTGTTTTTTAGGCAGCCCTTCATACCGGTCTCTCTCTTGTTCTTCTCCTCGTCATCCTTCTGGTAGTTTTTAGACTACCTTCTCCTCTACTCTATAGTTCATTCCTCTTTCGTACTGGTTGTCCTGTCTCTGGCCATTTGCCAGTTTGTTGATAACATTTTTGCGCTCAAACTGTAATTTTCGGGTGGCCAACAAACGCGAATTGCGAATTGGATTGCGGCTTATAAGCACGTTTATAAATTACTGATTCGTCTCTCTCTCTCTCTCTCCCTCTCCCTCTCTCTTTCTCTATGTGGCTGGATTTTATGTCAGCAAATGAATAAATTAAATATTCTACCTCTGTCTACCCCCATTTCCCAATCTTCTTTCTAGCGCATTCCAATACCTTTTTCCATCACATTCTCTCTGTCTGTTGCTTTAATTACGTATTTTTTTGTAGGCAATTTCCATACCCTGTACCAATTAAAGTATATTGATTATAACAGAGTTTAAAAAAAAATTTGTGTTTTGTTTAAAATTAGTGGATATATTAAAAAAAATGAAGCGATCTGTGATCAGTCAATTTTAACTTTAGTTAGGAATTATCTAAAATGTCTAATATAAATAATAAATATACGTACATGACTATTATCAATATTGGAACTTAGATTCTGGAAACTTTCAAATTAAACAAGGTTGTCACAAATATTTGTCTAACAATAAATACAGATTAGATTATTCGTAGGAGGGTATCAGCAAGTCGTCGCCAATTTTTTTGTTTTGTTTTCTTTTGGAGTATTTGCGTTTGTCTTTTAAATGAAAATTCAATTTGATTTCTTTTCTAATTAATTTGAAATTTCAACATTTTTCGTACACAATAATAATAATAATAATAATAATAATAATAATAATAATCATAATAACAAAAGTGATTTGCTAATTCCAACCAATGTCATTTTGTGGGATTATCATGATTGGTCTAACCGACTGCCAGATGCCGAATGTCATGATATGAAATCATCAAAAAAATTATTCGGTTGATTGCCTGCATTAAATTTATACAAAATATTAAATATTCTGTTCGCTAAATGGAGCAGAAAAGTTTTTTTTTTTTTTCAACACAACGTATAGCGATATGGTGGGGTAGAGGCGGGTAAAAATAAGCGGGTATTTTATGTTTATTTTAGATCTTTATATTTACATAAACATGTGTATGCATATATATATATATATATATGTATATATGTACAGACAAAGGGAGAGGGAGAGACATACGAGTATATATATATATATATATATGTAACTGGGGACTTTACGCAATGCTCTGAACTTTGTGGTAGATTTGAGTGTTGAGTCCACTCTTATTGATTGTTTCAATCATTGCACTCGATTTGCAACAATTAATATATATACATATGTATGTATATATATATACTTTATTTTAATTGAGTTTCAACATTTAATAGCTCTTAACAAGTGTATAATTGATTAATTTAATTGATGAATTATGGATAATTATGTCCCCCTAAGAAAATTATATTCCTATATAAAAAACTATTTAGAAAAGATTAATAACTTATTGATTCTTATTGTTCTATTTAGTTCAAATTTTTTTTGCTTTTTTTTTAGCACATTTTGTTAAAAGAAGAGTATATCTATTAAAATATTTAAAATGTCTTGTGCTAAAAATATTCTGCAAATAATCAATTTGAATTATTAATTTAAGCATTAATTAATTCTTATTTATGTGTGAGCTTTAAAGTTGTGTAAAACATTTTGACTGGTTTAATTTGATGTTCATTACGTATACGTAATGTTGTACATATTATATGCAAGAAATGCATCTTTATATTGCTATTGTTCCGATTGTCATCAACGGATTTTGTTTACACAAATAATTTTCGATTGTCGATCAATTTCAATATGTTTCCAAATCAAATACAATAACAAATACGTGAACCCATTTGTTTCATGGAAAAATCTCTGAATTTTAGTTGTTCTAAAAGTAGGTTATGCAAATTTGTTTTATACTCTATACAATAAAAGTTTAACCATTTTCGTTGCAAAACAAAATATATATATATATATATATATATATATATATATATATATATATATCAAACTAATTTGTTGCCACATTTTGGTTTTTATTTAAAATGAAACTATTGATGGAATTTTGTATTATTTATGTTTGGTATTTCAATTCATATTTAATAGCAAATAATATTTAAAATATTCGCAATTATTGTTAGCATAAAATATTTAAGTACATGATTGGAAAATGTTATTTAGTTATTCCCTCTTTCTTTTATATGGATATATATATATATGTATATTTAGCTTAGATAACTTTAAAAGGGTTTTTTAATAGGAATATCAAAATAGAAAACCGAATGTCATCTATTAGCTATTTTTTTTTCACATTTTTCTTAATTAGAATTGAAGGACTTTAAGTTTATACAAAATTCGTTGTGATCTAGAGGAAATGCATTTTTATTCGAGGTGAAAGTAAAAATCAATAATAACAATTGTTATTAAACAAACGAGAAACGCGAAAGAACAAAATACAACAACTGAAACATAAAGCTAGTTAAATTGCATATAATTGAAAATGTTTTTAATGCAAAACAAAAAACAAAAAAAAAAAAAAACAAAAACAAAAAAACCAAAAAATATTAATAAAAAGACTATGTGATATAAATATGAAATAAAAACGAAAAATTCAAATGGAAATTAAATTAAATCGCAGCGCAGTGCAGCAACAAAAATAAGCGAGTGAATATCCGTTTTGAATTTTATGAAATTTTATTTTTCCCGTATGTGGAAAATGGGCAAAGAGGGCGAGAGAGGGTGAGAGAGAGAGAGAGAGTGGCTATGTGTGTGTGGCTGAAGGGATATCGCATCGGGGAGTCATCATTAAATGGGGCATATGCCCCAAGCCCAATAACCGATTAATAAATATGCGAAAATTGTATTTTAATGCCTTCCTCTGACGGCTCCTACTGCTGCAAACTCTACTCCTATTTATATACATTTATGCGTGTAGGAAATACTGCCTTTGCCTTTGGTGTATTCTTTTGGCCATTTTTGTGCAAATATTCTACCACTTGGTGAGTTATGACCTGGCTTTATGGCCAAATGAATGGAAAGTTGGCGAAATTGCTCGCAAATCGGGTGAAAATTCCCACAAACACACACAAGAGTAAAACAAATACAAAATACAAGGCAAAGGGCATTAGCCAGGAAAAAAATCAATTAATTTAAATTTTTATTGCATATATAAACAGATGTATGTAAATTTATATATATATATATATATATATATATTTTTTTTTTTTTTTTTTGCCATACTTGAAAATGTTTCTAATGATTTATATAGCCCAAAATTGCTTGAAGACGAAAGACTTCTTTTGTTCATAATACATATACAGGGTGAGCTATCTGAATGTGCGTTAAACAAATTTACAGCACTTGAAATATTTATTTTATTTAATTTTATTAATTCAATTTAATTGTGCAAATAGAAAGAGATCCCTGGATTGATAGATTAACCTGTATTAGATACTTGAAACGATTTAGATATAAGCATAGAAAATCTGTATTGAACTAGATTGATTCAAATAGAATTTGGATGAAATTTAACCTACCTATATTCATATTGCAGATCCACAACATTTTTCTAAAATTTCAATAATTAATTATATATGTATAAATAAAAATGTTTTTCAAAACTTTAATGATAATTTTCAATAACGTACAACTGAGTTGTGATGTCGAAAAAGCAATTTTCACATGCCAAACAAAGTTCTCCATTATAATTTTATATATTCTCGTACATGTAGGTACATAAATAGGTCATCGTGCAGTCAATTTGCTTTTCTTGTTCCACTTTCCCACACACACACACACACACAAACATTTTATTGGCTGTTTCTTTTTATTTTTATTCAGAATTCGTTTTTTGTTTTGTTTCTTTTATTGTACATTAGCAGTTTTTGAATGGCAATTAAGTTGGCTAGATGAAAAAAAAAAAACAAATAACATTTTGGCCCACTTGAAATTACACTCAACTTTTGATTCAGTGAATTTATTAAATTATATTATGGAATGTCGCTGTGGGAACTCAATTTGCACTTCATCTATCAATTCTCTCTAATTGCTAATTGATTTTAACCATATGCAAATAGATGATTCATAATTTAATTGCCCAATAGCAATTGTCAGATAGCCCTTAACAGAATTTCAAGTGTTTTGAGCATATAAATCTTTGAGCATAAATCTTAATGTTGACCACGACAGCGATGGAAACACACAGACAGAGAGAGAGCGAGAGAGAGCGAGAGAGAGAGAGAGAGAGAGTGAGGGGAAGTGAGTGAGAAAAAAGATAGCAACATATTTTCTCTGGTTCATTGGCATTAAGTGATTATAATTTAATGGGTGGACGAAAAGGGGGGACTAGACTAGCTCTAAACTTTATTAATTTTAATTAAAAGCACTACACACTCATTTTAAGGGTTGAACATTTACTATTTATATATCCAGTACACTAACAAGTTAACAGGGTCCTTATAACGCCAATCTTAGAATGTTCACATATACATATTAGTATATATTCTAATGCAGCATCAATGGGGGGGCCACTTTAGTTAGTCTAATGCTTTAGTTTATTCTCATTCAATTTGCTTGAATTAATATATATGTGAGAGTAAGTAATGTTAGTATTTTTACTTAAGTTCAAGAATATTACTTGATATTATTATGATATCATAATAAAAATAAGAAAAATAACAATTATAATTTCCAACAAATTGGCAACAAAATTAAATAAACTTTAAAACAGGGCATCACGAATTCGATGCTCGGACCTTAAGTATTTTAGATTTTACCTATTTTCTCTTCATTTTTGTTTTTTATACCCTTGCAGAGGGTATAATAAAATTGGTCAGATGTTTGTAACGCATAGAAATAATCGTTTCCGACCCCATAAAGTATATATATTCTTGATCAGCATCGAAAGCCGAGTCGATATGACCATGTCCGTCTGTCCGTCTGTCCGTCTGTCCGTCTGTCTGTTTCTTCGCAAGGAATCGAACTTAAATTTTGAGCTACATGAATAAAAGTCATATCATTCTCTTCATTGATGATTTATCTGACACAAGTTTAAGAGTTGGTAGAATCGGACAACTATAAGTTATAGAAAAATAGGAAAGATCAGAGGTACCTCGGTCAAAATGTGAGTTGTTCAAAACAGTTCTTGTGAGAAAAACTTTTTTGTTTTTTAAGATATCTCAACCAAATTTGGCACATAGATGACAATTCTACTTTTACACCTTACCAGCAAGTTTGATTCAGATCGGATAATAAACACCGACATAAATCAATAAAATCAATAATTAACCCCCATCAGTAAAAGTATGTTTTTGTGAGAACAACTTTTTTGTTTTTTAAGATATCTCAACCAAATTTGGTGAGCAGATGAGAATTATACTTTTACATCATATCAGTAAGTTTGAATCAGATCGGATAATAAACACCGACATAAATCAATAAAATCAATGAATCAACCCCCATCAGCATCAGTATGTTTGCATATGCAGCCAATTAAATACGTTTATATTTGCTTTTATATATGCGTACACAAACAACATACATGGAAACATACAAACATACATACATACATATATGCGAACACGTGCTTGAAAAAACTACAAGCTGAGTGCGAAACAGAAAGAGACGGAAAACTATTTGTATTGTGTTGTTGTTTTCTAGAATTCGTCAGAAACTTTAGAGAGCGAAGCTGGACGCTTGCAATGTATACCGAAATAGCGTGGCCCCGAATTTAAAGTTTGGTAGCGCAATAGGTAGAGATCGTTTCTGGGAGTGATGGGAGCGGAGGTTCAACTCCGGCCGTTGGCAAACTCGAAATTTTTGTTACTGATTCTTTTCTTGGTTCAAATTTTTTTTAAATTTTATATTTCCAATTTTTAAAATATATTGAATCCGATATGACGGAGAAAGTAATCAATTAATCTGCAAGGGTATACAAACTTCGGCACGGCCGAAGTTAGCTTCTTTGATATTTTTTTTTTTTTTTCGTTTTGCTTCTGTTGTGTGCGTGACTGTGTCTTGGTCATGCTCTTCTTATCTCTCTCATTCTCACTCTTTCTCTTAGTAGAGTCTCTTGTCTTTTACTTTTTATAAGCCGCAGAACGCGTTTTCCGGCCAGCAGGCGGTGCAGTTAAAAACAAGAAAAGCTATCAAAGAAACTTCGTCCTGGGCCAAAAATTTAAAAAAGCAAAAACAAAAAAATAGAACCGAAAACTCTCTATAATGCAGAAATTAAAACAAACCCTTAAATACTCTTACAGAAAAGAATGGGCGTATAATAAATTATAAAATTAACCATCAGCAATTTCAATAGCTTTTTTTTTTTTTTTTTTTCAATTTAAATTATGTTTTCTTCTGTATTTTTTTGCTCACACATATTCATGATAATATTTATGATTATTTGTTCTTTTATTCTAAAATTAGGTAAGTTATTTTATTTACTTTATTTAATTACAATATCTTATCTTATTAGTATATTATATATATGTCAATTACATTTAGTAGTTAATACTCTCGTATTAATTAATTATTTTATTTTAATTTATTGAAAAGTAAAATTATTTCAGTATTATAAAAAAATATCAAAGAAGCTAACTTCGGCCGTTCCGAAGTTTGTATACCCTTGCAGATTAATTGATTACTTTCTCCGTCATATCGGATTCAAGATATTTTAAAAATTAGAAATATAAAATTTAAAAAAATTTAAACCAAAAAAAGAAACAGTAAGAAAAAATTCGAGTTTGCCAACGGCCGGATTTGAACCTCCGCTCACGTCATTCCTAGAATCGATCTCTACCTATTGCGCTACTAAACTTATAATTCACTGTCTCGCTATTTCGGTATACATTGCAAGCGTCCAGCTTCTCGCTCTCTAAAGTTTCTGACGAATTCTAGAATACAACAACACAATACAAATAGTTTTTTGTCTCTTTCTGTTTCGCACTCAGCTTGTAGTTTTTTCAAGCACGTGTTCGCATATATGTATGTATGTATGTATGTATGTTTGTATGTTTCCATGTATGTTGTTTGTGTACGAATATATAAAAGCAAATATAAACGTATTTAATTGGCTACATATGCAAACATACTGATGCTGATGGGGGTTGATTCATTGATTTTATTGATTTATGTCGGTGTTTATTATCCGATCTGATTCAAACTTACTGATATGATGTAAAAGTATAATTCTCATCTGATCACCAAATTTGGTTGAGATATCTTAAAAAACAAAAAGTTTTTCTCACAAAAACATACTTTTTCTGATGGGGGTTGATTATTGATTTTATTGATTTATGTCGGTGTTTATTATCCGATCTGAATCAAATTTGCTGGTAAGGTGTAGAAGTAGAATTGTCATCTATGTGCCAAATTTGGTTGAGATATCTTAAAAAACAAAAAGTTTTTCTCACAAGAACTGTTTTGAACAACTCACATTTTGACCGAGGTACCTCTGATCTTTCCTATTTTTCTATAACTTATAGTTGTCCGATCCTCCCAACTCTCGAACTTAATTTGCTTGCAACATCAACGGACAGAATGATATGACTTTTATTCACGTAGCTCAAAATTTAAGATCGATTAAGTATGTAGAAACAGACAGACGGACAGACGGACAGACGGACAGACGGACAGACGGACAGACGGACATGGTCATATCGACTCGGCTTTCGATGCTGATCAAGAATATATATACTTTATGGGGTCGGAAACGATTATTTCTATGCGTTACAAACATCTGACCAATTTTATTATACCCTCTGCAAGGGTATAAAGATAGTTGATAAATAAACTTTGATCGATTAGCAATATATAATATAATTTAGGTAGTTGATGCTGAACGACAAGAGAATGAATATAAATATTTAAATAATTGAATAAAAAAGTAATTAAGTTTTTAGTACCTACTTAAATAGATATTTTTGGTATGCCTTTACAGTTACTTATGTGTAAGTCAATATTTAAATAAATGAATGGAATTAATTGGCCTATTTCCTGTTTAAATCAATGAAAGACTTTTATATTTTCACCAACTGCTTGACCCATGCATGTGACTATTTCTCTCCATTTCTCTCTCTCTCTCTCTCTCTCTCTCTCTTACCTTTTTCATTTCTCTCTTTCTAACTCTCCCAGTTAGTTAGCTTAGAAAAAAAATCTGTGCCAAAAAATGTTGGTTCAGAAAGGCGTGAACCTCTTACCCAAAGAATTCTGTGGGTCTGTCAAGTATCGAGTTTCTTGTTTATTGCTTTGATGCAGGGTCCGAAGGGCCATAAAAACCTCAAGGTGCTATGGTCTATATACATACATATTGTAAGGGCAAGATTGAGGGTCGGTCTACCGTTTCAACGTTTATGCAAATACATTTTATGGCTTAAAAAAAAGCAAAGAAAATTATATATTTCGTTTTTCATTATTATTAATTTTTATTGTTAAATATATACATACACATAGATATACAGTTATGTTTTGTTGGTTTTTGTTTTTTTTTTTATCTTAAAAATTGAACTAAAAGTCTAAGGTGTTCGTAATGGGTGTACTGCTCGAGCTTCTTTTTGAAAGGCCATGCAATGGCCCCAATAGACTTAAAATGACTGGTAATAGAATTAAGCCATGTGCTGCTCCAATTAAAACAATACCCAAATACATACGGAAATAAAATATTTGAAATACTTGAGAATTGGAAAATGCTAAAACAACAATGCCAGCAAATTTTGTTAAAGTTATACCCGATAGGACACTACTGCCAGTGACATTTAACGATTTGATGGATCTCTGTTGAGCTGTGCCCGTTTGATTTTTAAATGATCGTACAATGTGGGCAACAAATTCCACACCAATGCCCACACAAACAACCATATTGACCAATGATATGGCATTCAATGTTATACTCCAGGCCCACATCATGCCACCCATATTGATAAGTATGCAAATTACCATAAATAGAACAATTAAAGCTGAGGTAATATCGAAACCTGTTATCAATAGGGTAACAACAAAGATGGCAACTAATGATAGGCCCAGTGAATATAATGCATCATTCCATATTGTT
Source organism: Drosophila sturtevanti (assembly GCA_018150375.1). Classification (NCBI taxonomy): domain Eukaryota; kingdom Metazoa; phylum Arthropoda; class Insecta; order Diptera; family Drosophilidae; genus Drosophila; species Drosophila sturtevanti. The sequence continues at coordinate 10,196,070 of JAECWJ010000686.1, read as the reverse complement.
AAATATTGTTCATAAAATATGAAAAATATACAATATGGAAAGACTTCAGCATCGACATTATTCTCCTTAAACATGGCATTAATTTCATTTGCTATTCGACGCACTTCACGTAACTGGGAATAGAATTGTATTGAGGTGGTTGATGTTGTTGAATATTGCATAAAATATGTATCCTGTACTGTAGCGATGCCTTCATCATCTAGGGTATAGACGACGGCCTGAAATTAATCAAATTAACCAAAAAGAAAAAATTATAAAAAAACATTGGGAATTGCCCAAAAACGACCACATTATCAAATTATTTAATTCTATAGAGTATACGCCCCGTTGGTTTGCATTATCAATATGAAATGAGAAACTTCCTTCATAGACTTTTTGCTGAGGTGAAAGATTCCTGATATTTGTTTGATGAATGTTAATTTACTATACATATTATATAGTATATAATATATATATATTATATTTAGCTATATCTATATGTATTTTTTCTACACGTTACAAAAATGACAATATTGTATATTTTTCTCTGATACTACTTTTTCAAAGTCAAAAGATCACAAAGTCCTTTTTTGCAGTTATGAATTTTTAATCTATTAAATTTAATTGCAATTATTTGAAATCTATTGAACTGACTTTGCCCAATAATGGAACATTTTTTGAATATACTAAATCAGATTTTAATAATTCTAAATAAAGTTGAGTATAGGACTTTTTTTCTATTTGTGACTGATCTGACTATTACCTAATTTTCAAATATTTTTGAAAGAAGTTCGAAATTCTAGATCTTTTTTTATACCTTCCCCTTAAAATATCCCTGCCCCCTTTTTTTTTTTTTAACTTACATCAGCATAGGCAGCTCTGCCAGCTTTGGCACATTCAGCATCGGGTAAATCAAATAGAAAATATGATACATATTTGTTAAAAGTTGCCTCATCTGGTCGTAGACCATCCTCAGTAAAACTTCTCTCACAGGGTAAACAATCTTCACTTTTAGAATCTTCAAAAAAAAAAAAAAACAAATAATACAGATAATAATTTTTTAATATAATATTAAATATTTTATATGATATATTAGTACTTACTGCTGGCACAAAATCCACCAGTTGTTATATTATATTTACAGCAATCGGTAATGGCTAGCCAATCGATATAATCATCTATCCAAGACGATGCCGGCCGGGCTAAGGCTGTGATTTCAGGATAACGTGATTGTGTATACAATTGAACGGATAATGAATTATCGTTACATTCAACGCCACCACAAACGAGATTCTGATACTCGGGTTGGGCATAATCTATGCCAGGTTTAACCACCCAATAGACAGGTGCACCCATGGACAATAGATCGACCATATAACGAAAATATTTAACAACATGTGAATTTTTTGGCATTGATAATTCTTGATCCAAACCAGGTTCAATTGATGGCACCACCATCAATGATAGACAGGTGATAATGGTAAAAGCTAACAAAACGATCACCTTAACCGGTCTGCAATTGCAAATGAAAATATTTTTATTATTATTATTATTTTTTTTTTTTTTTTAACCACTACTCACTTTGATAATAAAAATGGTGTATAGAAATTTTTAAACATCTTTTCCAATACACCAACTTCTTTCGATTGTTCCTCGGTCTGTGTATCCATTTCAAATTGACGATCCTTTTTATGCTGTTTATTACGTATACAGCAGAGCATGTCCAATCGTCCATCTAAATAACGTCGCTCATCAATGGCCATGAGGGCAACAAATGCGGTTATTTGAAATAGAAAATCGAATAGAATGGCAGCAGCTGCATATTGGGCAAATGTCTTAACTGCTGGCATATCGGATATAGCACCGATTGCAAAGCAAGCAAATTCACTGCCTGCCGTCTGAAGGATCGATGGTCCAACTTGACCAATTGCCTCACCAATTGCCTCATGTGTAGTGGCATAACGTTTATGTTCCAATCTTTGATATGTATGAACCATTATGAATATATTATCAACACCAACAGCTAATACCAAAAATGGTATAACTTCAATGGCCAACATTGTGGTGGTAATACCAATATATCCCCAAAATCCTAAACTGCATATAACCGATGCCAGTACAATGACAATGCCACCAATGGCCAACATAATCCGTGAATCGTATAAGAACCCACAACAGCTACGTATATGACCCAAAGCAATTGCCACATATAGAAACATAACCATATAACTTATCACCACGGTACCGACTTCACCCTCAGATAATTCGACAATTGCATCCTGTATGGAACGTTCCGCTGAATAGGCAATATCTAAACGATCGCTTTTATATGATTTAAGAAAATCGATAAAACGTTTCTCCCATTGCATAGCTGGTTGTATCATTGATTCATCATTATAATTTTTGCCCAAAAATGTAAGAACTAAACCGGTGGCCAACATATAATCTGGATCATCACCGACATCAACTGTTGGCATGCCACCGACTGCAATGCCCGGTTCAATGGGTCCACCATATGAGCCAAAGCAATCTTCCATCATGGGTACACTAATGATGAGAAATGAAAATAATTCAAATAATTTAAATAATAAATAAATATATAAATAATAAAGGTTAAAGTATTTAACCTACCGTAAACAATCCTCAAGTTGATTTAAATAATTAATTGTATAGTTATTAGCATCGACATATGAGCTTTGAAATCTATCCATATCACTTTGAAAATAACCATAAATCGATTGTATAAGGCAATCATCGAGAGTTGCTTTATCGCCAGCCCTAACAATAGGAGCATAACAGATTTTCTCCAAACCAGCTCCATCCTCTTGACCCAATTGTACGATAGCTTCTTGCAATTCAAAAACTTCTTGCAGGAAATTCTGTTCATAGGCGGGGCCAAAGGTTAAAAGTCCGCTGCTTGCCTCATGAGTGAACTAATAAATATATAACATATAGATACGAGATATATATAGATTCGTGTAACTTACATAGCTCTGATTTATGGCCTTTATAAAGACCTGATTGGTGCGATAGAATGGACCAAAATGCTGATCAAAGTAATCCTTCTCAATGCGAGTTTGACTCTCCTCACCAGCCCACAATTCAACTGGATCTGTGGTTATAGTCATATAGATCATGCCATAGGCCAAACCGGCTATTGCCCATGAGCATAAGGCCAATACAATAACCGGATGTTTGGCACAAAATGTGCCCCACCATCGAAAACCGATATATAAAAATTCACCATATAATGTCGGCATACATACATTTGGTGGCGATCTATGACCAATGGCACCCCAACATATTAATACCGAAAATAATATGCCCAATATTAATGCCACAATGAATGTGATGCCATATAGACCGGCTATTTGCCAAGGATCCTCAACACCTGTCGGCGGATCGGTTAATGGACACGATTCAGCACAATCAATGCAAGCACAGGCATAATTATCCTCATATTTATCACCACAATCCAAAGGATGTAATTCCAAATAGATATCAGAGCTATTCTCATCGGCATCATTTGACCACATATAGTTAATGCCAAATGGTACATAATCATTATCACCATCGCCCATAAAATAATACCAACGACGATAATTACACGTTTTTGCATTATATGCACCACATCCCAAATCCATGGCTGGTCTTCCAGTTTGCGGATGTTGTATACTCGCACAGCTATTATAGATTCGTTCAACTGTATTATCAACCAGACGATAATCAATATGCTCAACATAATCTATATTATTTGGATTGCTGGCATTATAGGCTGTTAAAAATAGTGTATGATTTTTAGCACATGTCATTGCACATACAGTGAGTCCCATATTTTTTGTACATGTCGGACAGCGTGAGTAAACGCCATCAGCTTGCATTAAACCGGCATCCATTGTTGCAATTTGTGCTGCATCACAGCAAAGTTTTAATTCATCCGTCCCATCGATACCCTTATATTCCTTATACAGGGTAGGACAACGTCGAGCAAATGTCGCCTCTGCCTCTGGATCATTTAAAGCTCGTGCCGGTCTTGTATCAGCCAAATTTTGCCAATGTTGTCCTATTAAATGACTCTGGCCATACCAAATGCATCCCAATTCTTCAACATCTTCACTTTGACTGGATGCCAAATTAACACACAGCAACAGTGCACTTAATATCCAAAAGGATCTCCACATTTTCTGATTAACAGAAAAAACGAAGACGAAAAGAAACAGAAAAAAAAACCCAAAAAAAAAAAAATTAAAAAAAGACTAAAAAAATAAAATGAAAACCAATCAGCCAACTGCAACAGTAGCCACCGGCAGCGTGCCACTAACTGATGTATTAAACCCTTGGTAAAATTTACTTTCCGTTTTGTTTTTCTTTTTTTTTATTTTTATTTTATTCTATTTTTTTTTTTTCACTTTTTTTTTCAGCTATCTAGAAATAACGGTGAAGTGGTGCAGGCGTGCGATAAGAGCAATTTTTGTGGTCGATTTTGGACGCTTTTTGGCTAGGCGTGAAAAACCAAAAGGTAGAGCCGGCTTATCGCTTCAACTAACTAAATACTGCTACTAACCATCCAAGAGATAAGCCGCTGGCGTTGTTCAATTCGATTTTAAGCAACACTGTGTGCAAAAACAACGCTAATGGATATGCTATATACACTCTGAAAAATCATTTCAACACTTTGATATTAAAGAACACATTTATATCGTATACAAAATATTCAAATAGAAGAAAGACGCTCCCTTTCCTGTTTTAAATATTTAAGTTTAATTTAATTTTTATTAAATATTATTTCTATCCATATTCTAACTTAATTATTCTTATTTATAATTCAATGAATTGTTTAATATTTATGGCTAACTAATAAAAAATTGTTCACATTGTTGTTTTATGATGTGAACAATTAAAGAATTATATATAATCATTAAATAAATAATAATAATCTATGAGATTATTGCTATTTATCCAAAAGTTTAAAAGATTATTTTATAAGCGAATTGGTTAGGAATTCAAATGATATTTTGCTGAGTGTAACATTGATAAATAGATTACTTTGTTAATGGAGATTTTTTGAATTTTATGACTATATATAAACATATATACATATACATATACATATGTTTATACATATGTCATTATAGTGTTGCAGGTGTTATAGCATAGCAACTCTATCTGTAGAGGGTATCAAAAGTTAAGATTTTTTAATATGTAGTTTGGTCATTTCTGAATCAATGCTGAATCATTCATTTACTTTTCTTCTCTCCTCTACCCCCGCTTCGCTTCCCCAGGGTATATAAAAAAATATATGTGTATGTGTATATGTATATATACATGTTTCTTTATTTTTGTTTTTTGTTGCTGTGCCGCGGAATGCTTTATAACATTTTCTTTCTTGTTGTTTATAGTTTTTTATTTTCATTTTTGGTTTACTTCTTTTATGGCAAGCGTCTTGCGGTGGCGAATTGGTCAGCTTATCTGGCCTAAAGGGAACAGGTGTACACTTCAGAAAACATTTTCCTTCTTGTTGTTGTTGTTCTTGTTCTCATTCTTTTAATTTTTTTTTTCTTTCATTTTTTTTTTTTGTGGTTTATTGCTATTCGTACTTATCGCATGGGACAAACAGCTGCTCTCAGGTGTCCGATTGTGTTGGATTTGTGCAAGAACAAGTATATATATATATATATATATATACACGCTATAGTCCCTGATAAGTGGCAAGGTCTTGCATTACCCCAGGTGTCACATCGATAGGTAAAGTCAGTGTGACGGTAAATATATATAGGTAAGGGTGGGGAAAGGGTAAAGAGATCGGATCTGATTCATTGACACGACACAAGAAATGCAGAACTATTTAGTCGACTAATTGTTAAGATAATCTTTATAGAAAAAAAAAAAAAAATAATAAAACTTGACATGTGTGTACGAGTATGTACATATATCAGCGGTGTTCGATAACCGAAAAATTTCAGAATTCCCGTTAGTTCACTGACTTAATCTTTTAGGAAATTAAAGAAGAAAGTCATAATTAGACCTGATAGAAATAAATGAGTTAATAAAATTCAAAACAATATTGAAGAATATTTATATATAAGCACAACATATATATATATGTACCATGGTCGAGGATCTTTTTTATAGTAAAACACAAACTACAAATTTTATTCATAGAGCAATAAAGTGTAAATTGAAAATTATTTCATTTATGGATGTTGAACATTTTGCATTCAATTTTGATTCAAAATACTTTAACAAGAACATTAATAAGGGTATTTCAAATATATATATATATAGATATATATATTCTAGTTAATCGGCAAGCCCATTCTGATAATATATCAATATTATTTTGAGATATTATTAAGTTCTTTTTTCTTACCTTTATTTATATATATAGACGAAATTGTTGCTAAAAATTGTATTATATACGCATTTTTGATTATATTGTTCATTTCTAACGAATGAGTCGTAAGACGAATAGAAATCTATTTGTCCATATGAATATATATTATTCGGTTTATCGTTTTTTCAATAGACTAAAAAAATATGTATTAATTTTCACCGAATTTCGAAATGAAACCGATCTGCAAATATGCTTTCAAATATTATTTTTTTCGGTATACATAGTTCAACATAAATTTTATGATCATCAGAATCTTTAATTGGGCAGTATATAAATTCAATATAAAAATTTGATGTTAAATAGTCTTAAAAGTTAATATCTTAAGTAATTTAACAAAATTTACTCTGCATTGCTTTTAAAAATAAAACTTTCCAAATAACAATTTTGATTCGAAGAAAATGTGCAATAATGATGAGCGAAAAAAAATGAAGAAATTTTTCATAGAAACGGGATAAACAATTTCTTTTAAATTTAATTAAATCTTTGAAAAACTTCAAAGGATCAATTTTCTATTCATCTTCTTTGTGTTGGTTACTTCAGGACTTCGGAAATCGAATTTGAATCGATAAATAATCGATTAATTTTTAATAAAATACATTTTTTTTCCATCATTAGTTCCTTTTGTGTATGTATGTATGTATGTATGTATGTATATACATATATAAAATCGATAAGATTTAATGCAATTTGTTAAAAGAAACGGAATTACCTATATATTTTACTTCTGTTTTATATCTAAATTTAAATTAAACAAAGTTGTTTTACCCCAACAGTCGTGTCTAACTCTTTGCCCGAATTCAGAATTTTGTACAACAACAACAAAAATAAAAAAAAAACGACAAAAATATATATACAAAAACACAAAAAGATATGGAAAATAAGTTCTGCTTTTCAGAGCAAAAAACTACAAATATATTAAAAAGCCCCGCAGAAGAACTAAAAAGGGCAGATAAAAGGGGTAAAATACAACAACAGCAACAGCAACAGCAACAGCAACAACAAGACAGGCAACAACAAAAACGACATCAATTTGAACAGTCGCAACAACAACAACAACAACAGCAGCAACAACCAAAAAAGAGAGCTGAACAACGCGAAAAGGGGGGTACAGATCGTGAAAAGGATTATTCTGAAACGGAATTGCCTGTGGTACTATCATCATCATCATCATCAGCAGCAGCAGCAACAGCAGCAGGAGCAGGAGCAGGAGCAGGAGAAAATCAACGTCACACATCAGTTTGTAAGTAGGTAGATTTAAATGATAATGATTAATCAGTCTAATCCATGGAATTTATGTATATGCAGTTAATAGGAATTTACTTAGCAACGTGACCAGTGACTATTTAAAATTGGTTAATAGCATCGAGTGCCGACTGTCTGTACCTTTATCAAGTGGATTACGTGCGTCGGGTGGTAGTGGTGGTTCAGCTCTAGTACGTCAGCAGCAGGGTGAGTCTCAATCTAAAAGAAGCATTGGCTTTGTGGAGCTCTGTCGTCGTCAATTGTATTACGAAAGTCTTGGTCTTCCATTGACTGCTCTTGAGCTTATCGCTATGGCTGGCTGTGATTGTAATTGGGAGTCAAAGGAAGCGGCAGAGGATGAATTACCTCCGCAACCACCACCGCCATCGCAACCACTAACGCCACCATCACAGCAGGAGGCACAGCAGAAGGAGAAGGTGCATCTGGGTGTCGAAAATGAGACAAGTCAACGTGTATTGGACTCCTTTGGCATGGATCATATAAGGAATAATATGATGCAAGTGGAAGAACGACGTCTTCCTGGCGGCTATAGACGCCCCAATTGTATATGTGTTGACATTGATCATGCTGAAGTGGCTGAGAGTTCATCTAAAAATGTCGATACTCAGTGGTCGAATTCTATAAAGGAACAGCAACAGCAGGAGGAGAGAAACATCTGCCAATGCGGTCAGGAATTATATGACTCTCATCACCATGAAGTTCCCTCAAAGAGTTCAAATCGATCCTATGACCAATCAAATCATTACTATGATAACCAACAAGAGATTAATTATAATTCTCCTATTTTTGATCAGATTCAATCTCCAACTATTCAGATAAACGGAGATAATAGCCAATGTACATGTAGATCTCATACGTTATCAAAAATTCCCCTTCAAATAGAGACAACCGGATTTTCAAATCATCAGACTTTGCATTCGAATTTATCTCCACCATCAGAGTCGTCTAGTCATTTACCAACAATTCAGAATGCATTCAAATCACAAATGATCACCCAGGTGAAATGCCCAACAGCTGTTCAGGATTCTCGTCAAGGAAAATCTTTAGCTCAGAGAGAATACCCGGTGGAACAGACGGAATACAAACAATTCCAGATAAATCCCAGGAAATATGAGTTACAGACATCCGAGTTTCCAATTGAACAGTGTGGATGTCATAAATCAGCGACGGATTTCAATGAATTCCCACAGATAATTCCAAGTGAAGATCAGAGACAATGTATATATAAAACATTTCATTATTGTCAAAAGGAACCAGATGATTTTCAATCTAATCAAAGTTCATCTAAAAATCGATCATCAGATCAGAATGAACTATCGCCCCCACCAGTTGATCATATCTATCGTTCCAAAGGGGAATCACATTGTAAACAATGTCCGGTCGATAATCTGTATAAAAATTGTTTTCAGGTAAATGATAATTGTGATCGTGGTATATCTCATAATCCATCAATACCACATCCAAGAAGTGCATCTGTTGTCCCAGAAGAATGGCATCCACAGATACCATTAATTAGAAATGGACTTACATCAGATATTATACAGCGTATTCAAGATGCCGAAATAAGAATGTTACCACAGCCAGTTCCATTGATTTCATCACATGATCTTAAAAGGGTACCAATTGAATCGAATATCGCCGAACGTTTTAAACAACAGCAAAAGGAATCATTATCCGATATAGATGGAAAGCAACAGCAGGGCTATGGTATGCCGCAGAGATTCAAAAAGCTATGGCCACTCAATCCAGAAGGTACTGATTTGGAAACATTATTACCACCACGTTACTATGAGGCAAGTAGCGAAGAAGATGATTTAAATACATTATTGTCTAGTGATAAAAAAAATAATGATTTGATTGAGAATGAAACATATAATGTTACACCAAAAACACCAGCATCATCATCATCATTTGAATCACCATTCAATTTACAACCGGATCGTTTAAATGCTCTTCTAAAGGCCAAACCAAAAAAGTCATGTTTAAAGAATTCGGCATTGTTGAATAATAATCGAAATGATATGACAATTCCAATAAATCGTGAAATGATGTACTCTAACACAGAGGAACAACATGGCTATGAGGCTGACTATGATGAGACACAATCGGATGAGAGTTTAGAACAAACTACAAGCGAATGTACCACAGAGGAGCATCATCATTTGAATGAGCAAAGTTCAATTGATACATTAACCGATGTATGGTATCGAGCTGGTGAGGATCAACAGGCGATAATGGCAACAGCAAGTATACCAGCGACACTTCCACGTTTAACTGGTGGCTTATATAGTCAAGTTGATAAATTGAAATTTCAACCAATTGATAAATTGGATGCTGGTTCAGCTGGTACACCCATATTGGATGAGCATAGTGCTCGTACAGCTAATGAAAGAATTGCATATTTTGTTACCGAATTTGCAAAATTGTCACGTGAGGATAGGGCTAAAGATATAGAATTAAGAATGGGTCAATTACGTCTATTGCAGGCAACATCGGATCGAAGATATCGTCGTTATTTAAAAGCCAATGGTTTTCTAAACTGGCGTCAATTGAATTCGGTGGCCATTGATTCATTAAAACATTGCTGTCCACTATCTGGGAGTTGTTCAACAAATTGTCCATTGCTATTATATGAATCATTGTTGGCACATTTTATTGAATCTCATCTATTTGAACCGGGTATGGAATTGTGTGAGATATTTGAACGTGATCGTCTATTGATTATCTTCAATCCACGTTCATTTGATTTGGGTAAAAATGTTTGCATGTCAGTGATTGTATATGGTGGATTTCGTGATAGTCCCTATTCTCTACCCATTATGCGTTGTATGCCAGTCTATAATGTTGGCTTATCGCATGCATATACACGATTTGCCGGACATTTGCCGCTCTTTGTACTAATATGTCGGAATCGTTTGAGTGCCATTGATAGCTATAATGATCATGGCAACTATAGTAGCAGTAGTACCAGTAGCAATAGTAGTAGCAAAAAGGTACGTTTCAATGATCAATTAGATCCAAATACATTATCATCGAATGGTCAAGGACAATCTGATTTTAAAACCGATGAAGATGTTTTAGCTTTATGGGTTGTTAGCATGGAGCTACCACAACCCATACATGTATTAATGACTGTATTTAATCGTCGTTTGGATATTACACGCAGTTCGATAATGAAAGTACGCAGCTTAAATAAATCGCATGATTGCACTGAATTTATGAATACAAGCGAACATTATATGCGTCTTACCGAACTTGAAATGCGTATTTTAACATATAATTATACGGAGCCCATCTATATGGAATTGTCGGTGCGTGAATATGCGGCTTTATATCCAACTGAAACCATTTCGGCCCTTCGTTAATTAAAATCATTTTACAACAAAAACGATAGAGAAGAAGAGAGGAAAAAAGTAAAAGAAAAACAGAACAGA